>LUCM01000772.1:0-21743 GCA_008360955.1 Fasciolopsis buskii | reverse complement strand
AAAAAAGGACAGACCTGGTGCTGGTCACGGCAATGCCAATCGGCATTCGACGAACTGAAGACGATGTTGACATCCGATGTGCTTTTGACCCACTACAATTGTGGCAGCCGACGCATCAAACTATGGGATTGGAGCGGTCATCTCTCATGCGTTTCCCAATGGAGTTCAGAAGGCTTTGGAACATGCGTCCCGAACATTAACTTCCACAGAAAGAAACTATGGTCAAATCGAGAAAGAAGCGCTTGCGCCCGTGTTTGCAGTAAAAAGTTCCACAAGTTCCTTCACGGCCGATACTTCACTCTGCTGACCGATCACAAGCCGCTCCTGTCCGTTTTTGGTTCAAAGAAGGGCACCCCGACATCTGCCGCCAGTCGCCTACAGAGGTGGGCAACCATTCTCCTGGGATACAATTTTGACATCAAATTCTCCAAAACCACACATTACGGTCAAGTGGATGGACTTTTTCGCCTCATTAACAGTCACCCCACGGAGGATGAGGACACCGTCATAGCCGCTGTTTCCGCGGAGCAGGCCATTACCAATGAATTTTCGGAAGCCGTCCGCGCGACACCTTTCACGGCAGTTGAGGTCCGTCGGGCTACATCTCCTGACCCCATTCTACGGCAGGCAATAAAGTTCATTCGAACCTTCTGGCCCCCTGATCAACTAAGCGGTGAATTATTGCATCTCTACCGAGGACGCGAATCACCCTCTGTCGTCCAAGGTTGCTTAATGATGTTTCATCGAATAGTCGCGCCTAGGACACTGCGACCGGGACTCTGGCGGCAGTTCCATGCAGGCCATCCGGGTGTAAACAGGATGAAGACCATCGCCCGCAGCTACGCCTGCTGGCCAAAAATGGACGACGACACCATGGGCACGGTGCGCAATTGCTCAAACTGCCAGGAAGCGGCTAAAATGCCACCAAAGCAGATGAATGTGCTATGGCTGACCCCCAACCAGCCATGGTCCAGGCTACACATCGATTTTGCTGGGCCTATTAAGGGCATCCATTACTTGATACTCGTTGATGCTTTATCCAAGTGGCCAGAAGTGATTCCAATAAACCCTGCCACATCTTCCGGCACCCTCACCGCTTTACGACGCTAATTTTCTCAATACGGGGTGCCCGATCAAATCGTGTCGGACAATGGATCTCAGTTTACCTCCGCGCTGTTCCGCGACTTTTGCCGGCAAAACCATGTACAGCACACACTCGCACCTCCTTACCATCTGCAGTCGAACGGTCAGGCAGAGAGATTTGTCGACTCTTTCAAGCAAGCATTACTCGAATCACGATGAGAGGAGGCAACGGAAGAGGCCCTACATTAATTTCTATTGGTGTACCGCACAACCACAAACCCAAATACACCAGGAGGAGTCTCCAGCAGAAGTTTTAATGGACCGAAAGCTGAAAACCATTCATAATGCCTTATTGCCGAGTTCGCCAAGTTATCCCAGCCTGTCAAAGGTAGGCCTGGCCGAAGGTTCATTGGTCTACGTCAGAGACTACAAACCCGGTCATCCAGGATGGACGGAGGGAGTTATTCAACGTAAAAAATGATCCCGGTTGTATGAGGTCGCTGTTGCATCCGGAACTTGGACCAGACACAACCCGAACAAGGAACCACTACGCGGACTCCCCGGTGGACACAGGCACGAAAATCCCCCTCGAAATACTTTTAGACAGGTTCAAATTACCGAAAACGTTGGCGACAACGAACTTAATGGATACAAGCCTACTCTCCCGTCGATGGTCTGACCGTCCACGGCGACAAACGAGACAATTCCAGATAAATCCAAAGGACGCTGCGTACCAGTAACATTTTTTTAAACAAAAGGGGGAGGTTTTATGGTCGATGAGCAGTCCAAGGTTTTCGGAACCGCAGAGTTGATTCCTGCTAATAATTTTTAAAAAGAATCTCTCCTTTTCCCAATATTTCAAAATTGACGTTACTTTAAATATTGCACGGTAGAATCTTTCGCACGAGGGGACTGCTGCAATCATTAAGTTCTTCCTGATATTTGATTAATAGAGAAAACCGCAACGAACCATAACTGTTTAAACATGGGTGTTGGTCAGTGGTGTCTGCAAAAATCGAGTTTTTGTGTAGGCAAAGTTTTCTGCACCATTGCTGGAGTAACATGGGCTGCATAAAGCTTGGTGCCCTTACAGGGAACATTTGGCTTTGGGAGATGATTTTGCCAGATATGTTGCGTACACTAAAGTTATGTCGGGGTGAAGGGAGATTGCATGAGATCACGGAACCAACATCAAGAAGAAGGGTCTGAAGAGATTGCTAATACTCCCTCACTGTGGCCATTGCGAGACCTCTGCAGATAAATAAAAAATGACTCTAGTGGCGCAGGCCGAATTTTTATATGCATTCAGGGTAAATTTGGTCTCTGGACCAAAAGTCATCCGCAAAAGTAATATGCCACCTGATTCCCAACAACGTTGCTATTTTACGGGCTGCCGTTTGCATTCTAGGCCTTGCGACATCACATCTGTAAATTTGGGTGTTTTGGACGCCATAATGAGTAAACTGGGAGTCGCTCCATCGGTGATTCAGGACTTGGACAGCATTCTCCAAAGTTTGCATTTACCACCGGCAAAGCAACTTCGAGAATTCTTTCTTTTTTTTATTCCACTCTTCCAGGTGAACACACAGGGAAAGCATCAGTTGCAGAGCAAGCACCAGTGGTGCAAGTCCCCAGAATTTGATGGCTCAAGACGGCAAATATTAACTGTGTCATTTCAACTGCGGGGATGCTAGGCTAAAAATGATGTTGCCACCGATCTCCAGAAATCTTCTCAGAATGAAGCCATGAGCAAGAACTTACACGTTTTTGTTCTTTTGAATCAATTGAAAAGCTTAGAGTTGATCTGTTCCAATTCCCATTTCGATGGAAATGCTATCCGCATCCACAGTACCTCATTGTTCACCCGCCTTTCAAATCCTTTATTTAAACCTATTTAATTCTCCTATTGTTTGGCGTTAATCTCTTTGGTATATTGCATGGTCAGTTAGTTTGTTTTGCCGGGGCATATCGGGCGGGGATCTAGGCTGCTGCGATGTAGGGCCGCAGTTGGGTTGGCCCAAGAACCATGGGGCTAACTTTCAATGACAGCCGACATTCCTCTTCATAGTATTGAATACGCCGCAGACGGTTTACTGAAAATTCTTCCCTTAGGTTCAGGCTGCTTTGAGGTATGCCAAGGGCTGCTTTCCATTGCTAATTCCAGAGAGAAACCCGCCTTCAAAATACCTTGCGTAAAGCTGAGAAAGCTGTGAGGAGCGAACAAATCAAGCCGACATTCTTCAGACTGACAACTACTGACACATGGAACAAACAGCGACAGAAATTAGTTTGTGCCATCATTGTCACGCAAATCAAGGCTTGCCTGAAGAATGCATGGTTCACCTTGCTTCCCAGCTTCCGTTGTGATATTCTTGAGTCCCCATCACAATTGTCACTATCACCCATGATACAAACTTTCACTCTTTATTTTTCTGGGCACTATACCATGTTTATGGTTTCAATTCAGTATACGATTCGGATGGTTTGACAGCTCCTACCGTTGATTTCTTCAGTTGGAAGACACATTTTGTTTTGTTGTCCAAAGTATCAGCCTCAAGCCACTTCCCCCGTAGGCGCCTATCAACTTGCTGTTGGAAATCAGGAATATTAAGCGCACTGGAGAAAGTCGAAAGCCCAAATGGGAAAAACTGTGTGACTGAGGACGTCCAACTGACCCAGTCGAGAATGAAGTGAAAAATTCTCTTCCACAGATCTCACTGGGGTTAATAAACCCCATGGAGAAAACTAGCACTGGCAGAAAGTTGGAAGCAAAATCACAAGGGATAATGACGACAAAGACACTCGACAAGCTATCGACGATAGGCCAAACGAACAAACAAGCCAAGATGTCGTGCCAAAAAGTCAAACGTGATGAACTGAAGCACCAATAGGCAGGCTAAAAGAAGTGCCGAGACTTCAAGCAATTCCATCTGAGCCTGTACATCCGCAAGCCATCCACGGCGTTCAGACATAGCTTCCAGTTTTACACCGTCTGTGGTATCATTGCGCACAGGATCGCTTCGTCTTCTTTAATGCTAATAACAAATTCTGAGAAATTGTGCATCGTCCCATTCTGTGCTGTTTTTCTGATTTTATTAGGTTATTTTGGACTATGAAAACCCAGTCCAGAAACCTGAAAGCTAAAATGGAGGAAGATTAAAAAGCGCAATTATCGCCAGTTTACTCAAGCCGGAGGAATGACTGCTCACCTACGGCAGGAAGTTTATGCATAGCCTTGAAAACTCATCATTTTCGGCCCGAGCTAGTGGACTTTTATTACACACACGAAGATTTGATGCCAGCCTGCCTGGAACAAGCCCTATGCTGTGAGTTTCAATTAACCAAGGCTCAGGAAGCAATCTTGGTTCCGCCAATATGTCCACACGTTATTCGACATCGCTTTCGGTCCAGGAGGTCAACACACTTAAGTCTGACACAGGAACAACGCGTAGCAAACAACATCAAAATAAGTTGAGGCCACAGTCATGATACGTCCCGGCAGAAAACACGTGACTATCGGTAAAAGCAAACCAAGAGAAGCTAGCTACTCAAAGACAACTGACTTTACCAACGCCATTTTGCATCGCCAGTGTTGCGTCC
Source organism: Fasciolopsis buskii (assembly GCA_008360955.1). Taxonomy (NCBI): domain Eukaryota; kingdom Metazoa; phylum Platyhelminthes; class Trematoda; order Plagiorchiida; family Fasciolidae; genus Fasciolopsis; species Fasciolopsis buskii. The sequence continues at coordinate 17,060 of LUCM01000772.1, read as the reverse complement.
AGGGTCAGTCGAGCATTATGAAATCCCTCAGAAGAACCATGATTGTCTCAAAATCTAACGCTGATATGCCCCATGGTTGACAAAGGACTGTAGTTGTGAATGAGATAACAAAATTACCCCGCAGGGGAAGGCAGGAGAGGGTCAGGGTCTACTCCAGACGGTGGCTGATATCTTACATCCAGTTTTGCGGTTCGATAAATGGGATCGGCATGTGCAAGGTGGACCTTCTAACCAGTGTTAGTGCAGTACGGCAAACGTTACAAGATCTTTTCTTGCGGGAGGCCCAAAGATCTATGCAAACAGGTGCAACAAATTCAGGGTTCAACCGGTCAAGAAGGGGAAATGGTGAACGCCAGAAAAAGAAAAACTGTGAGTGTCTGGCTCAGATAAAGGCCGCACCCACATAAGGCGGCTTGTGCATTCGACTTCTTTCAGCCGTGATGCATTTTAGGACACAAATGACCGAAGCAGCAAAGTTTCAGTAAAAGGGCTACAAAATGCGTGTAAACAGCGCTCCGGTGATGCAGAGCTAGAGACCAATTTCAGAACTAACACAAAATTAATTCACAAATTCAACGGTTTATAAAATTTTTGATTACTCGAACACAAAAACCTCAGACATGTCATCACAAAGACTCGAAACGAGAGCCTGTGTCACTGTACATATGCATGTACGTGGCTCATGAGGGTCCGAAAAGAGTAAGTTTCAAAATAGCACGTTAAGTTCAAACAAACAAACTTCCAGGCAAACAATGGTATGCATACGAATAAGCAACAAAGTTATGCGTGGCAGTGACCTCATGAATTTTGATGCAGAAGGATATTTTGCTATAATTATTTTAGCTGTGCCCTACACTGTCCATTGAATTTTGTCGGCACCGAAAAGCGTAAAGGTTAAACATTTTGGCATAGGCTATCCTCTACCTGCTTAACCCATTCGTTCATCGCAACGCTCTTAAGAAAACGGTATGCTGACTCGCCTAAGATGAACCGTCCATTGATGGGGCTACTAATTCATTGATTCTCTAACCCTTGTTCAATGGTTGTTAGGGCCACCAGTCTCAGGTTGTCCGCAAAATAAGCAAAGCAAATGGAGTCGCGGAAACTAAAGCCACAGAAGCAATGCGGCTTGCGTAGGTATTTTTATGCGTGCATTACCAAAAGTGCAAAACAAAATCGTGTGCCACGTGGTTGACAAATGATAAATAGGAAGTAATTGGGGCATTGTTGACAGATTGTGTCCAAGGATGCAGTGCAGTGAAACGGGCACGTGATTCAAGCGCGTTATTGGGCATCTCACTTTGTAAGAAGTATAACAACACAGGCCTTTGGGACAATTGAGTGGAGAAGTAATTATTTCGATTCATCAATCGGCGTCTCACTAGAGGTTAAGCAGCGTTCTGTCCCCGAAAAATGTACGTTATTTAGTGTCTAGCTGGCATAACGGGGCAATTTAGTAGGTCTGCACACATACATGCGGAATTGTCAATTCACCCTTTGCTAACCCTTGAAATGCGTCCACCGTCGGCTTCGGGAAAATCTCTTATCAGCCGTTCCTTTTTCCTCTTTAGAGAAGCTTTTGCAACACATCACGTTTCGGCGTTCCCCTTGCCGTCGTCAACTTTACCCCTCTTGCAAGTCCGTTGGAACCCTTAGTCACCTTCTTTATGACTCAGAGCGACCACGAACAGACGAGCGTTTTTTCCAGAGCCAGGCATTATGTTACCTGTCCTCAAAGAATTTTCAATATAATAACAGTCATAATGTGTATTTCTCGATTTGTGAGAGACATGCGCAAGGTAAGACCAATATCATTCATGGATGATGCAGAGGAAATCCAACTACCGGAAATCAAAAAGAACGAGAGGATGAGAGAAACCTCGGATTACTTGTGAAGTGTTTTCGAAAGAGGAGCCAGGCTATGCAAAGCAATGAACGGAGCACAAGCATGCCAGTCGGAAATCAAAACTGAATACAGCGTTTCCCAAGATTATGCAAAGCTTCCTGGAACCATTCGTAAGCAGCGAACCGCGAGTCATTTTGTTTTTAAGTGTCCTATGTGCGCGTATCTCTGGCACAACACCTGACCCGAGCACAGTGGTGGATGCCTAAATATGGTCGAAGCGCCTAGATAATAAGAGCGCTACGTATTCATCAGAAACATTAAGCTGAGGAGGTGAAGGGCTGTGATAATATGGTAAGTGGATGCAAGTTAGCAACAGCCAAGTGAAAAGTGAATGAGATAGTCACATTTAACAACAATTCTGAGGACGGCGGAGGAATACTGTCACAGCTATGCCAAAGTATTCGGAGAACGAGATTTTGTTAGGCTATTTACGCAGACAAAATCTGGAAGTCCCAAGACCGCTTATTGCATTCGTTTATGGTTCCGGCTGCAAGATGGACCGAGAAATGCGACGAAGAAAGCGTTTGTGTAAGAAGTAAAGATATTTTTTAAATACGCTAGCCATGAATATATTGTATGCTGCCATTTTTGTCGTCACAAGTTTTGATCTTAACTGGCAGCAGGAGTGGGGACTTTGAGGGGCAATAGAAATCGTTGCAGCGGCGGTAGTAACCATGTTATTTCCAATCGGGATCCATCAAATTAGGGGTATTAAAAGAAATCCTCGGTGTGGTTTGGGTTGAACGGACCAGTATTCGAGCGCCAGATCTGGCTAGCTGCGTCCTACCTGCAGTGATAAGCTGTTAAATACGAGAATGACCTTCCGACGACGGAACCGGTAAAACCGCGCACATCCTGGGCGCTGGATCCGTGACATATAACGGGGAAGTTGTCTGGTTTGTGTGTCAGCTTGTATTTACGGCGATCATTGAACCAGGGACAAATGGGGGCCTTATGCGACTGGATTTTGGTCGTATGAAAGGAAAACTAAAGAGGTAGGTTGCAGACATAGATCTAACTTTGACTCTGGTGATTGTAGCCGATCTCGGAGTCTGCACGCGGCCGCCAAGAAGTAAAAATGCAAGGTAAAAGTTTACGACTCATGACGGAGGAGGTGAATTGATCTTAAGCCGCCCTTTAGAGGATTTCCGGTGGTAAATGAAACGAGTGCCCAAGTTTAAGTCAGGAGGCACATGGAACCAGGGGAGCTACCGCTGCGGTAGCTATCATGACGTAAATTAATTAAGCTGCAAAACATTTGATAACCATTCTGGAGAAATGGGTGGTTTTACCGTTTTGACGTTCTGCACTGATGACAGAAGAAAGAAAACAGGCCCACAAATAGAAAACTATAAGGTCACTGTATCGCAAAGGGGAGAAAAAGTCGAAATGCAACAACATGTAATCATTGTTTCTGCTTTATCATTTTTTGGATGGAGCTGCACCACGAACGGTAAAACGAGGGAGCCGTGAGTTTCGGTAGACTTTAGAACTCATTCGATAAAAATGGTTGCAGCAGGCTGGCATAATAATGCTTCCAATGCGCAGACGTTCTAAGTCGGTGAATGCTCGTACTACTGAAAACCCTTTCGCTCCTAAGTAACGGAATTCCCTGAGGGGCCGGCCTTTCCTTACTTGTCAGTATGACTTCCTGAAACTAGTTAACAGATTACTGATTTCCACGGGTTGATGCTCATTATCTTTATAGGCATGTAAAAAGCGTCTGACCAGGCTTCCCACTCCGGACTCCTGACCAAAATTAGGACTTCAGGTATTCAAGAGCAACGGCTGATTTTCCCAGCCCTGTGCTACTGTAAGTGAGGTTATTCAGGGCAGCGCCACTGGTCCCCTTCCATTCCTGCAATATAGTAACAATATCTTTAAATTCATATGTGAAGACACACCATTCTTTTTGTTGATGTCGTCAAAATAGTCTACATTTTCGAAGCTGATTCATTTAACTCCACGCTTGGACTTATCAAGGGAGACCTAGAGTTCCTTCATAACCCGTGTTCCAAGTAGCTTATGTAGGTCTCTGCTGACAAAAGTTCTCTAGCAACATGCAAGTGCCTTGCTGCCCCAGGCTCCTAGTCTACAAATGACTTACCCATTTCTGTAACGCACACAATTCAGAATTTAGGGAAGAAGTACTCCTGCTCTTTGAACATCTTTGAGCAAGCCCACCACCAAACCGCCGTAGCTAAAAAACCACTACAATGACCTAAAGGGCATTACACACTGGTGATTGCAATATTACTAAATTCAAGTCTCACCTAGAATGTTGCTCCATTATCTACAAGCATACGCGCAAAGTTGATCAAACTGCAATCGAGAATGTGCAGCGGCGTTCATTAGAAACGTCCTTGGTTTCTCATCAAGCCTAAACTACAGGGCCAGATGCGAGCAGCTTTGACTTGAATCACTAAGGCTTCGTCGATTCAGATTAAACCTTGCAATTTCCTCTAACATTTGCCGTAATAACGGTCGCTCTGCTACAAACGTCATTCGCGACGCTGGACGTTCACCTTATCCAATTCGCAGTAGGTAATACTCGTTAAAATACCCCTTACTCGACTATCAATCTGAGAAAATTCTTCACAGTTGCCTACTCTAAACTGGAAGAAAATCCCTGGCTTCCTGCGGTCATGCCTAAATGTAGCCCAGTTTTAAACCCATCCGGCAATTATATTGGGTCTCCCGCTCTTAATTAATCTGGCACAAACTACCGTTGGACTAGATGAGGCCTGAGAGCATGGGCTACAATTCTGGTTCACGACCGAGTCTGCACTCCACTCACCATCTGGGATTCTCGGAATTTATCCCCCTTTCTTGCACGTTCACGCTAATACATTCTTTACACTCCTCTTCTTCCTTTTGCGGATTTGCCTTCGTTACCATTGAGACTTTCACAATGTGGGTCGACCGCAATTTCAACGTACCATTTGATGGATGAATGCTCTCATCAGCTTTGTGAGCACTGGTTCTATCGGGATAATTTTGTTATTGATCTAGTGAGTCATTTGCCCCACTTTTTGGACTTTTATATTAGTCTCGACGAACGTGTCTGTGACACTAAGAGTGCACGTTGGAGATCGCCGAATGGGTCGTGAGGGTGTGAACGTGGCGCGTCTAGCAGCTATGATCTCGTAAGTTTACACCTAGAGACCGCCATTTCGACAGAGTTGGATGATGTGCACAGCCGTATAGTTATGTGATGTGGCATGCACCTATGGGTGCCAATATTTGTGTGTAATTGTCTTTTTTAGTTTATTGAGGCCGTGTCCAAATTGAGATCATACCGGTAATAGTATAAGAGCAGTCAAAGGTTAGTTTAAATACAGTCTAATAGAAAAACCGCCGATAATTTATGTAGAGAGAAAGAGGTCTATCTGCGTTAAAAACGTTTTTGAACAATACGCAAATACTAGGAACCATAATATCAAGTTGTTTCCGATGACCGCTGAGAAGGATTGTCGGTACCTACGGAAATGTTACGATACGGCGAAACTACGGCCACTGTAAGTGTCACGCTGATTTTGGGCGACAAGACGATGCTGATAATTGACGGGACTGACGCACAGGAAAACGAGTAGACAGTTCACTCGCGAAAATAGATAAATAAGTCGATAGCGCTGATGGTGCACAATATAATGGCCCTTAATGGAACGCCGTGTGAAAGCTGACTGTCACAGGTAAATCCCAGTCAGAAAATCACCAGAATTGTTATTGGGGACTTGGTTGACGTCAGGTGTTCGGAAAGATTTGGCAAATTTTCTGACAAAGAAAAAGCTCTCAAGGTTTATAAGTACCACAAAACACCTTAGATGACTAAAAATCAGGAAACACAACCCAATACGGTGGGCGGTGCAACGCGATTTATTCCTGATGAACTTCTTATCCTATGCTCAAAATTTATTCATGGCAATGAATAGCAAATTACTAAGAATGGGCCGGTAGGCAGCGACAAATGTTTGCATAGCAGCCTGTCACAAAACGGCAGGTTGTATTTTTCGAAAACCTTCCAGTATCGGTCAAACTGGGTGCCGATTTTCTGGGAGAAGATCACTGTGCAACCAATGCAGCACAAAACTTACGTGCATGAACATCGTTCGTGTAGAGCAAGCACAGAAAACGACCTAATAAATGCGGCCGCTGGATCGCTGCTTGAGGCATCGATGGGACACTGATATTTAATCGAAACAGGAGATGCAAAGACAATCCGTCAAAAGCAACAATGATTGCTCATAAACGTGTGGGGCGCATTTCGGATGCTGAAAAAAGACTTCAAGCCACCTGAACCCATACGGGCGTTTTTGGTCGTCCTATTGAAGAACGAACTGGTGCCATGCGAATGTGGGGGAATTTGAAAGTGGCCACAGGCGAAGACTTGTTCCCTCTTCCCTCAAAGGATGGCGCCGTAGAAGCGCTGGTCCAGTCACAGTGGCCTTCCATGATTTATTTAGGATCGGTATATTGGCAAGTGGAGGTTATCCCTGAAGATCGTACAGGGTTGTGCGAACTAGACACTCAGTCGTTGGGCCTGTGCAATCAGCCTCACGTCCCATTCGTGCCGCACCACCTGATTCAGTTCCAAGTGCCTATGCATTCGTTCTCAACGGCATGATTGTCGCCCGTGGGGACGTTCACCAACACACCCAATTCGATTGGGAAAACGGCTAGAAATAGAAGGTCCATAATCAAATCTCACCAAATGCCTTGCTGAGAAAATAATTTAACTTCATGAGGCATACGATATCGGCCGAGAGAGTGCACAGCGATTTGCAGTTCCTTATGGACTATCCTACTACTACAGAGCATTTGTCGCGGCTTCCGGAAGCAAGGTAAGAAAAGTACTGACATAGCTGCACCAAACTGAGGAATCCATGGCAAAGGAGGTTGGATAAAGCTGCTCGACGGGGGTTGTGGTTGCTCCATCAGGGATGGGAACGCCGTAATGTGTTTGCATTGTATATAGTTTAATCAGAAGTAGGGAGCCAGGTGCACTAAGTATGCACCGACGCGAGGGCTACGCACAGGGTACTCAAATAGAACTGTAGCCGCAGATGCAATAGGATCACCGCCTGATCACTTCGGGGGCAACTGGTGCATGCGTGCAATGGTCGAGCATTTAACAAAGTGGTATGCAGCTATTCCACTATCACGGATTGTTCCACCTTCAACGCCAACCATCAGACAAAACGTTAGGGTGGATCTTAATGATCACACACGAAAGGGGCTGGAATATCTAGGCTGTTACTTCGGGAAATATACCTAATTAATGGGACCAAACAAACATGCTACCCCTAAATCACTCCCAAGAAAATTGAGTAGTGGAAGGAATAATTGTTGCAATAGGGGATCTATTGAAAATTTTATGGTGGATGAGGGTACCTGAGGGAGGGATGCCACAGTAACCAGGTGCTTAATGGCACATGGAGCAAGTAGACAATCAAAAGCGTGCGCAAACGCCATTTCCTGAACACCTCAAGCAAAATGAATATCTCCACGTACGCCATTGCACCTGGGGACTCTCTCGATTTCATGTGGATTGGGGATTATGTAATCTGGCTTGAACATTTACTTACGAAAGGTTTCCGGTTAGCCCGTGTTCAACAGCAGACGGCACGTTTCCAGCTGGAGAAACCTTATGACACTAATTCATTTTGGGTGCTCGTGGTCTCGGGGGAACGAGGTTGTTTGCCTTTGGACGTTTCAGCTCCAGGAGCACATACAAAAGTATTTATGTAGTGGAAAGAATCACATGCTTAACACGAGGTCTTATGAAATGAAACATGTTCTACCAGACTACCCGATGAGCCAGTTGGAAGATCTCTGCGGTGCATTCTATCAGGCAGAAACCGGACTTCAGCCATTGGAGCGACCTCCAGGCAGGTGGAATAATTACGACATGATAGCGCGGGGCCTGTCTAGAGGGCGGCACAGTAATTACACGAGAGACTAGGTCGTCTTAAAAATGGCAGGGTATTAAAACTCAAGATATGGCCAATGTGACTCCGGAATTATTCATGATTGTTGTACTCTTTTCACTGGAGGCATGCATTCGTTGGTGGGCAGAAGAAGACCGCTAGGCTTGGGTCTTAGGACTCAGTGAGGAGCAGAAATAAATACCAGCTAAGTGAACTGTCGAAGGAAGTCAATTAAGATCAACCGGTTACCAATTACAGACTTATTTGCGCCACTGTGAGAAATCAAGCAAAAGCGGCTACCGCCACGGCGGAGAAGAAGAATCACGAACGCCAGAAAGCGAAGGAGCTTTTACTTGAACGTCAAGATAGCCTGGGGTGCATAGTGCAGATAAATAGGATGCCAAAAATCGAGCAGCAATGCCGAACTGCCTATGCAAGGCGCATAGCTAGGATCGCTAAAAGCAATCCCAAGGGTGAATACGAATTTGTAAAATCTAAGATAAATTTAAGAAAATACCATTGGCGGAGTGAAAACCGCCAAGAAATTAAATCACCTAGCAGGCAGGCGAAATTCGACAGTCTTCCGGAATTTATTCGTTAGTATACAGGCGGGATCAAAGGGCTAGGGGCAAACATTAAGCCATGCTGTCGGTATGGTGGAGATGACGGAAGAGGTGATCGCGGAGAAAGAATGGTGGTACAGCGTGAAACAAATGGAAGGATCTAAAGCGGCAGTCATTGACGGGACCCACCCAGCATTAATAAAGCCGTGAGTGGATATTTCGCCAAACCTTTTAGTCCAGCTTTCTAATAGATAGCTCGATGAAGCGTGGCTTCCCGCGGACTAACCGACGTCGACAGTCATACCAACGCATAAATGAGGAAACAGATACGACCGTGGCAGCTATAGACCGGTAAGTCTCATATCCACTGTTTGGAAGGTTTCTGCGTCGTAGAATAGTCAACCACCATGAGGCCAACAAGCTTATGATGTTAGAAAAACATGGTTTTGGACACGACTGACCAACAAGATTAGTCTCCTGGACCAATAATAGGTAGAATGGACAGGGTAAAGACGGTAGCATTATGTAATATTTACTTCCACAAGACCTTCTATACCATACACCACAGAAGTTAAGACATTCGGGATGGATGCTATGGCGAACGAATTGAGGGCACAGAATCTGAAGGGAGATCCTTCATAGCGAGAGTCGGCGTGCGTCTTTCAGAAAAAAGAACGCTGTAGAGGGGGTGCCTCAGCAGTTTGTTTTATAGCAAATGCACTTCATGAATTATGTCGATCGTATTACAGAGGGATTAAAAAATCCATGTCATGCGTTTGCAAGTGAAGCTGAATGATTGGGAGCAGCTAGCAGTGAAGATACCCTAAGCGATCTGGACGGAACGAATAACGTGACGGCGACATGCAATTTACATTTGACCCCAGGAGGGGAGGAGACAAAATTGAAGAGATAAAAAGACACTCGAAACGTGGCACCAGCAAAACAGCAGGTGGCAAAGAAAAGAACACAGCGAGAAAAGAAATGGAGAATGTTGGCCAATGAACATAAAAACCTAGATTGCAATGTCAGAAAGAAGACGTGATGCACCTAACGCCAACTTAGGAAGGTGGTAGAATCTAGGAGGCCCAAGATTTTTCTGCTGCTGTTCAGCACGTTTTCCCGACTGCACTTAGAGTACTGTCCAGGCATGGAGACCGTCTTTGGTAAGGGATACGAAAATGCCGGAACATGTTCGGCGTTTTTTTACACGCTGGTTTGGACAACTGAGCCACATGAGATACGATCAGAGGCTAAAAGCATCCGACTTGTACTCCATCGAAAGGCGTACGGAAAGAGGTAACTTAATATAGGCCTTCAAGATCGTTGAGGGTATGGCCGAGGTACGGGGTCACCCCGGAGCCCTACTCCGGATAAGAAGAAATGAAACATAACAAGTTAACAAAAAACGACTGTGAGAGCGTGCAACTACAGGGTTGAGAAGCAAATCATTTGCCATACGAGTTGAGAATGGCTGGAAAGTTACTAGAGCAAGTGGTCTAAGTGGGATCACTGCGTCAGTTCAGGAGGCTGTGCAACGCATTGTTAGCTGTGGTTGGGGAAGATAGTGTTTTAGGGCCGAGGAGGATGGTCGAGAGGAATGTACGTCATTAATTTCCCCCTTTAAAGACTAAAGAAATGAGATATGCAATTTCACCGTAGGAAGTGAAGAGGGCTTCCACCTTCCAGTTGTCGAAGCATCGTCTGATCCAGGGAGTTTTCGGTGCCAGAACCTGGAAGATCAGGTGCCTCGCCATTTAATCCTTCAACCTTACTTAAAATGCAACTTGGAAGGTTCCAGAAAAGCCAAAGCCAACGGGAGTTCCCTGTAGGCCTGTCGATTAACCTTGAACCCTGACTGGCTGTCCTCCTCTTTCTGTTTACTGACACGTATATGCCCCGCAAAACGTGAGCAAGAACGAACTACAGGGACAATACACGCCTTTGCTCGTCAGTAGGTATTTCGGCTCGTGTGCGAGAATAACCCGTGACGAATGTGTCGGGCGTATCTTTCTTGTTGCAGACCGTGAGATTACTACATAGTTCCTAGGCCGAGTGCCTCTTGTGAAGCCCCATGTACTGGATTCGTTGTTCCTGTACGTTAAGGATGAGTAATGGTGAGCCGTGTGGGTTACTCTTGGCTGCCGGATTGGCTTGTACTCCCCTCAGTGATTGGAACCTTCCGGGTCCTTTTGACAGTTCTCATCGTATTTAAAGATTACCGGGTTACTATTCTGCCCTTAAAGTTCGTCTAATCACAAAGTAGCCGTCTGTCAAGTGGTGATGGTCGGTGCATTAACGCAACTAAGACTGTGACCCTTATGGGTCTCTCATGGCAGTAACATGGCACACCCGTTCATAAGAAGTCGTGATGCGTGAGAAGTCACTTTCTACTGATTTGATTCAATGTCTTTAGCAAGCTTGAGCCGTTTTTAAAATGTTCAAATTGCTGAGGATATGTTGGGCGACATTCCTCCCAAATAAGACTAACAGGATTTTCGTTGAGCCAGGTACATCCTAAGTGCTTACCCGAAGTGCTTCATTCAGGGGCGCCTTACTGGGCCTAGTTAATCGCGATGACATGCCATTTCAGGCAAGAAATTATAATTGGTTCCAGTTTCAGTTAGATTACAGGACTATAGGACAAGATGCGTGATCGTCCGGTTCTCGCACCAAGGGCTCCTTGGATCAGGCGACGCTACTGAACAGATCGCATCAGTTCCAATTCCAGCTCAAGGCAGTTTGCTCGAACATATGGCGCGGTACCTAATCTTCCAGGTTCTGGCACCGAAAACTCCCTGGATCAGACGATGCTTCGACAACTGGAAGGTGGAAGTCCTCTTCACTTCCTACGGTGAAATTGCATATCTCATTTCTTTAGTCTTTAAAGGGGGAAATTAATGACGTACATTCCTCTCGACCATCCTCCTCGGCCCTAAAACACTATCTTCCCCAACCACAGCTAACAATGCGTTGCACAGCCTCCTGAACTGACGCAGTGATCCCACTTAGACCACTTGCTCTAGTAACTTTCCAGCCATTCTCAACTCGTATGGCAAATGATTTGCTTCTCAACCCTGTAGTTGCACGCTCTCACAGTCGTTTTTTGTTAACTTGTTATGTTTCATTTCTTCTTATCCGGAGTAGGGCTCCGGGGTGACCCCGTACCTCGGCCATACCCTCAACGATCTTGAAGGCCTATATTAAGTTACCTCTTTCCGTACGCCTTTCGATGGAGTACAAGTCGGATGCTTTTAGCCTCTGATCGTATCTCATGTGGCTCAGTTGTCCAAACCAGCGTGTAAAAAAACGCCGAACATGTTCCGGCATTTTCGTATCCCTTACCAAAGACGGTCTCCATGCCTGGACAGTACTCTAAGTGCAGTCGGGAAAACGTGCTGAACAGCAGCAGAAAAATCTTGGGCCTCCTAGATTCTACCACCTTCCTAAGTTGGCGTTAGGTGCGTCATGTCTTCTTGACTGCTTTCTGATATTGCAGCCTAGTTCTAAATTCCGCACGCATGCATCCTTAATATATAATTTAATTTTTGAACGTTTTCCTAAGGTTCGTTTCGATCGCGTTCCTATCTTTAGTAAGTCGAAAATTGAAAGTGGGTTCCAAATTCTGCGTTTATTAAAGAAACCAGAATCTTGATTTGCCATTCTAATTACCGGATGGTTTGGTATAGAATTTGCATTTTTGACTGATATGGTGCGTCTTAGTGCGCATAACTGTGTTGTAATTCGTAACTTCCATCTTTTTGTCTTGTGGTGAACGACAGGTTATTGTCGGGCATGTTGTCTGTTTGCCACTCAATATTACCGTGGTTACTTGTTCTTTTAGAGGAAAAGCTGATTATGCTGTATTGGAGGTTACAAGATTTGGTGCACGTGACCACTGACACAGAAACATACATCACAACGTGAGCGGCACTAACTTACATAATGATTACATGGGAAGTGCGATGTGATTCCTTACCCTAAACTCGCTTCATCTTTGATAAACCTCATTGTAGACTGTTATTCGCACAAATCACGGGGAAAAATTCCATTTCCCAATGCTCACCGAAACTTCTTTCACGTGTCTCTAGCATTTTCAAACGATTGCTTAGTGATATCGATATTTCGGACACTGCTACACTGGCGTTCTTTTGAGTTACGTGTTGTTTTCTGCATCACGGAAATGGGCATCACGTTTCGACGATGGTGATTTCATGCGCGCACCGCTCCGATGACGACTTCTTTGCCGTAACGTCGGTTATTTGGGATGGTTTGTGCCAAGTTCTGACTTGAACATTTCCGATTTGGGGATTGGTTTGAGCTGGCAGCTCAGTCGAAAAATTGGATGTAAGAATGATTGATCCACCCAGCCACACCTTACTGCATTATGGTCAGGTTCTTGTTAAAACCAAAGGTTTTGGCTGAGAACCCTGACGGTTCTTTTGCCTAGCGGCTGTCACGAGACTACTTATTGACGTGGTGTGACAGCTTGCGTGCCTCCATGATCCAACGAGCTATACAGGGTGGCTTATCTCAAGCCGAAAATTCAATCATGCCTTCAAGATCAATGGCTAGAAGCCTGACGAAGTAGTCTCCTGGTCCTCCAGGTCGGGGTTCGATCTGAGTTAGCAGCCCAGTCAGAAAAAAACGAGTGGAAGAATAATTGATCCAAGTAGATGGGCGCCCACTCAGCTGTACCCCGCTGCCTTGCGGTCAGGTTCTTGTCAGCACCAAAGGCTTTGGTTGAGAACCCTAATCGTTCTTCTGTTTAGCGGCTAGACTCCCTAGCAGTACCCGTCCATTATTCCCCATGAGTTACACGCCTACAAATAATTCCATACTGCATCGGTCGTCGCACAGAATAATCAGGACCGCACTGCCCATTGCATCGAGCGTGGGGGGGGGGGTTAGTGATAAGTATGCTACTGCTCAGAGTTCCCTCTCTTTTATTCAAACTGTCCCTTCTGTCTCCAACCAAATTTGTTTGCATATTCTGCCTATCCAGAGTGTTTCCATTGGTAACACACTCGATACTTGCAACGGTTCATTGTCAAGTAGTGTAGTAGGTTGTTTTCAGTCTGTTAGCTCACATTTTCTCAAGCCTCGTTAGCCTCTGGATCTCGGGTCCTTTAATGTGCGCACTTTAATGCAGGCTGGCCAACAGGCGTGTTTGGCTCTGACTGTGGACTCACTTTCCATTGATGTCTGCTGTGTGAGTGAAGTACGAATTCAGGATTCGAGCAGTGATTCAACTAACTGCAAGGTATTTCCTGCACACTTCAGGAGACAAAGCGGCTCTAGCTGTGGGTCAACGTGGTGTAGGAGTAGTCTTAAGTGCGACAGCTGAAGCAGTCCCTTTAGACTGGAACCCAGTCAACAGTCGGCTGTGCCCCGTGAGACTGCAAGGATCAGTCGGCATCCGTAAGCATGGTGGTGTTAAACGCAGTTTATTTGTTATCTCGGTATACGCTCCAACAGACTGCAGCACTGACGTCTGCAAATTCTTGGGAGGTATCACTTGATCCCCCAACGGAAGTGGAAGTACAGTCAAATATTCGGCTCTTGAAGAGGGGAAAGTAGCCGGTCCCGACGACTTTCCTCCAGTTCTCTTCAAACTGAGTGGGGAAGCTCTGGTGAAAACACTTGCCTCATTGTTTCGTGATATTTGGAACAAGGAGCGTATTCCGTTATCGTGGGCGAGTCACTGATTATATCCGTCTTCAAAAAGGATACACAGAGTGGCTGCAGCAATCACCGTGGGATTAGTTTAATTCCGATAGTTACTAAGGTGTTAGCTTCGATAATGCTGCGTCGTTTGACGCCATTTTATAAGAGCAACATCCCCGAACAGCAGGCCGGATTTCGTCCAGGTCAAGGTTGCATCGACCACATATTCACTCCCCGGCAGTTACTCGAAAAGCGTCACACGCACCGCCGCCCTATGATCGTAGTCTTTTTCGACTTCAAAGGCGCTTTCTAACCAGTGGATCTCACAGCACTATTCAGTGCTCTCCACTGGAACAGTGTGCCAACGAAGTTCGTAAACCTGTTGCCAGCATTGCACTTGCATACTTATGGTCGCGTGAGGGTATACGTCGAACTATTAAGTTCATTCGAAACGACTAGTGGCGTTAGACAAGGGTGTCCCATTTCTCCATTCTTGTTCAACTTCGTCATGGACGAGGTGATGGAAGATGCTCTAGGAGGTCTCCAGGATGTGGGATTCGAACTGAGAAATGGAGGCAAGCTGCGACCCATATTACGCAAACGACGTTGTGCCTTTTCGACCACGCGGACCATTCACCACGCCTACTAGATAGACTGTCGAGAACACTCGCTCGATTTGGCATGTGCTTCGCACTTTCAAAGTGCAAAGTACTGTTACAGGACTGGACGACAGCAGCGCCGAACTTGATACTGGATGGAGAGGAAATAACGACTATGGACCGTTTCACGTACCTTGGTAGCTGCGTGTCCAACGATGGTAGCTCGGGATTGGAGGTAAGTATGCGTATATCCAAGGCTCGTATAGCTTACGCTGAACTGAACCACTTGTGGCGTCGACCTGATATTTCACTGAAGTTGAAAGGTCGTGTGTACTGTGCTGCAGTGCGTTCAGTTCTGTTGTACGGTTGCGAGACGTGGAGTATGCGTGTGGGCGATGTTCGTCGGTTGGCGGTTTTCGACAACCGATGTTTACGTAGTATGGCTAGGATTGGATGGAGTGACCGGGTGAGTAATATTGAGGTTAGGAATCTGGTATTGGGTGCCACTTCTGAGAATCGCTTGTTTCAGCGTATGAAACTTAGTAGACTACGCTGGTTGGGTCACGTGTTGCGTATGACGAACACCCGTCTACCACACCGTGCCCTATTTTATGTTCCTCCCAAGGAATGGAAGAAGCCATGTGGAGGCCAACAGATGACGTGGCAACGTGGGATGACAAAATGTACAGCGAAGTTAGGTAGAGTAGGTGTCTCACGCCATCGTGGTTGGGGTCCGAAAGACTCGTCGACTTGCTGGCTGGAGACACTGAAGGATATGGCAGTGAACCGTGAACAGTGGCGATCGTGCTGTCATTTTCTATCGAATCAGAATGATTGAAAACACGTGCGTTTGTACAGTTAGACTGTGTTTCGTGTGTTGCTGCAGCAGCATCTTATCTTTTTCCGCCCGTGTAGGTCCACTCCCTGTTCCCGTTGGATATTCACTCTTTTTATATAAACGTGTAACTCTGGGAAAAGGCAGTGGCCAATAAGGCCAAGCTTTTTGTTTGACGTTGAACGATAATGAAGATGATGGTGATGATAATGGAACCAAGCGCGACCTGCAGGGCAACCGAAACATTCTAGGCAAGCCAATGGTCTTTTCTGGAAAACCCTGTGGGGTTAGTGGTGCGCGACAAGAGACAGTGGCTTTATTTCGCTGGCGAGCCGTACTCGCCGTGACACATTGCTGCCAGCTGGCTGTTGTACTATCTCTCACAGGGGAACGCTTACCAGGCGAAATCCCACCTCTACACCGCCGCTGCTTGTCCGCGTCTATTTATTCAGTGGGTTTGTGCCCATCTAGTTCACGAATGACCAACTGAATGATGACTTTCCCTTTATTCACAACTGAAGGACGCATTCAGAAACATGCGAATCCACTCTCAGCTTGAGTATTCTTTCCACGGGAATCTCGCTGATCTTCGATTTTCTTTGATATAATGGTCACGCGAAATGCCACGAATTGTGGTGGTCTGGTAGATTCATCTGGTAGTCTCATTAATAGAACCATTGTACCAACTTGCTGTGGTTTTATTTACCACCTCATAGCACTAACTGCTTGAGGAGAAAAAAGTATGAAGCATGGTGAAAGATCGGTTGCAAACAATGCGTCGAAGAATTACATAGAGAAGGAAAGATTTTGGGGGCAAAAACTGCGATTGCGCTTGTTGTCTCCAACCATCGCTTTGGGGAGATCTCATGGACCTCGACACGGCAGTTTGACTGAACTTACACTAGCCAGTCCACTTACTTTTAAACTGCTGTTTGCTGGCAGAGAATAAGTCGTCTTACTGGGCATCGCGAACCATTCCGGACCAATTGTTGCGGTTGGAGGCCAAATCCTTACGGATTGCCACTCAGTTTTGTTTTAAGGAGCGGCTTCTGTAGAATGATCTTAAGCTGAGACGCTCTACGTCCTCTTCAACGGTACTGACTCAACTTTTCATCTAACCGCTAAGGCATCGTAAGCAGGACCCGGGACACTGCGTTTGTCGAGAGTTGTCTGAGAGCCGGAGAACATGACCGAACAAATCCAACCGACAGGGTTGAAGGAAGATGGGCAGCTGTTCAATATTGCATCATCGCCTTCTTATTTCATTGCTAGAAGTTCGTTCTTCCCACTTTGTCCGGAGGATTCGTCGCAAGCATCATCGTCATCATCATCGTTCAGCGTTAAACAGCAAGGCAAGCCTCACTGACCGCTGCCGTTCCCCAGAGTTGCACGTTTATATAAAAAGAGTGAATATCCAACGGGAACAGGGAGTGGACCTACACGGGCGGAAAAAGATAAGATGCTGCTGCAGCAACACACGAAACACAGTCTAACTGTACAAACGCACGTGTTTTCAATCATTCTGATTCGATAGAAAATGACAGCACGATCGCCACTGTTCACGGT
>LUCM01000771.1:32455-61995 GCA_008360955.1 Fasciolopsis buskii | reverse complement strand
TTCTGTCACATTATCGTTCCTTTCAAATATGACTGGGGTATAAGCGGAATGATGGATGA
Organism: Fasciolopsis buskii; assembly: GCA_008360955.1. Lineage (NCBI taxonomy): Eukaryota > Metazoa > Platyhelminthes > Trematoda > Plagiorchiida > Fasciolidae > Fasciolopsis > Fasciolopsis buskii. The sequence continues at coordinate 61,936 of LUCM01000771.1, read as the reverse complement.
AAGCACGATGGATGCTATCGTCACCTGCAGAAGTTTTCGTATGCTTCCACTACTTCCCACACATCAGTCGAATGATTTGCCATAGGAATCGATTGTTGTTACCACTCAGGATTTGGCCGGCGAGCGTCATGTCGATGCGTTGAATTTCAGGTTTTATCAGGTTTTTTAAACGTACCGCACGTTTGTGTTAGTATGAGATTTGTAAATGTACCCCTTGCATCTTCTTAGAGATCTCAGTTTCTGGGTGGAGCTACGGATATTAGGACGAATACTGATTCTGAGGGACAGCATATATCAATCCTGGCGTTGGTCGTCTCTGTAAATAGTCTGATATTGTTATTGAGCAGAGTTTCAAGGGAGAAACAAGCAGACACTTGTGAGAAATTGTTTCCTACAAGAATAAGGTTATCGTATGTAAAGTTACGGAAGCGAACTCTGATTTGATTTCTTCGCCTGAAGGAATGAAATGCTGACCTAGAAAATATCTTTGACCTATACGGAAGCAAATAAAAATCACTTTGAAATCGGAGCATGCAGTTTCAGGAAAAATCGATCACGGTGGATGGTAATGATTCTATCTAAAATAGAGTTGCCTCTGATGGGAGAAACGGAGAGGTCAGCCATGTCGAATACAGCCAGTGGTAGGGTTGATGCATGACTGAAATCACCTGCAATACAAAGCTTCGTAGATAACCGCAATTGCATTTCTATGCAAACCCAGTTCGGCGTATATCAGATCGGAAAACCAATGAGCCAGTATGAATTGTTACGTGTAAACCTTTATTGTTTGCTGATACAGTGTAATGGGAATAGTCAACGTCACTGGAATGCTGCTTGTTTAACACCAAGTTACTTTAAGATCTCATCGCGGTTTCGCTCAGCTGAAAACAGTCTTGAAAAGGATTATCCCCAATAACCAAGAAGTTCGTAACCTATTAGCTGTTTTGGCTGAGCTGTTAATGAACAGTAGAAGTTTACCGATTTTCTTCGATATTGCGAGTTAAAATGCATGATAATTGCAGGTCCTCGGAATTGCGACAATTATGCATTTTGCCGGCGGATATAAAACTGTGGTTTTACCCCTGATCTGACAAGGTTATATTTCAAGGAAACCAACCCAGACCAAATGTGATTAGGTCCTGTTTACAGGTAATTTTGATTTCTATTGGTTTACTTATTAAATATTGGAAAGTGAACGTGAAACGACGTGTTATCAAAATGAAGATTTGTCCGCTAAATTTTGAGTAGATCTGTGTTCGGATAAGGTTTGAATAGATTATGGCAACGGTACCAAGTTTACTGCATACAAAAGAGTTATAAATAGTTGATGTTGTTTGATCGTGATGTTCATTTGGACTTTAATTTGTTCCTGAGGGATATAGAAGCTGTAGAATATCCTATTCCTCGCTAGTTAACTCATAATGGCTAGGCTGTACACTGCTTTCCATTTTCACATCACGGGAAAACGGAAACTATTAATCCGAAACTTAGAACCATGTGACATCTCAGTACGTCAGCGGTGGTCAGATAACAAGTAATGAGAAATTTCCGTCTACCAAAAACGTGACCGGATGATCTGGACTTAGAATCTCCAATCTTTGGAGTTGTTAAGTATGGTTTTATTGAACTCTCCGTTTTGACTGCTGGCACAAATCGTACAGTTAACCTAATTGGATTTTAATTTGTGGTACAAGGAATGAAAGCAAATATAACATTGTCTAAAATATATACTCTAGGCTCGACTCCGGCATAGCACAACTAAACTGGGACCACAACAGAGGATTCAGGTTGACCGAACATCACTGTCAAGCAATCAATTTCGTAAAGTTGCAAGAAGTCTAGAACAGTTCTTATGGGCGATAAACTCAAGCACGGACGATTAACGATGTCGGATAAACAATGTGGTCAGTTATCATGCGGCATGGATGCAGCGCAACTATGCAAAATTTGTTAAAACAACTAAACCACCAGAGGTTGGTCAGCCAACAATTAATGACAGCCGATTAGCCTAATATGATCAGACACGATTTTCCTTGCAACGATTAATCAATGGCCGGCTTCATGTTCCTCTAGAATCACAGAACATTAGGGAAAAACAAATAGGGATTCTTAAGAAAAAATAATTTTCCCGAAATACTGATGGGTGGAGCTAATTTCGGAGCTCTCTATTCTGAGCAGTAAAAATATTGAGAATATTTGGCCTTCTGAATAAAACACTAGAATGTCATAGGATGACTAATCGTTAGGGTACAGTCAGGTGACGATCTATCATCCCATGTGAAAAATAAGGAATTCGCTTATGAAGATCAAGTAAAGATGGAACATGAGACTGACAGGCCAATCCCCCATATTTCCCAAATCCGACAACTTCAGATACGAGTGACTGAAACCCCTATTGGAGAAGTGCAAAGGAATTTCCAAGGCAGGTAAATGGTCGGCTGGAAGAATCAAAGGAAACATTTCCTTACATTTAGTCTGTTAGTCGTCAGTCAGTCAGTCAGTCAGCCAGTTAGTCGGTCAAACTCTCTGTTTGTCTTTTCCACTTATCCACTTGGAATGCTTCTTTGTCAGTCACGTGATCACCTTGCTGTTTCTGAAAGTCATTTCACTAGCGTTGATTCAAGTAACCAGTCCATTATTTGGTTAGGCGCTTTTGCGTTAGTACTTCAAGTCAGTGGACGTATAGATCAATTACTTGTTCGGAAACTTTGTTTTCTAGTAGTTCAATCAATCATTTAGTCGATTAGTGAAACAGTGAAATTGATCACCAAGGGAACCAATCTGTTTTGACACTTACTGTTTGGTTCCAGATACTGAATTCAATAAATTGAAAGGTAACACATACGAGCTTGACTACACTGGAATCTGCACAAGAAAAGTGCAACCCGTACACTGCAAGACAATTTACTTATTGATTTAGAGCTCTGAATAAAGCGATTTTGTAATCCAAATTGTACCAATCAGACAGAATTTTGAGCTAATTGAATCACCTGATTAACCACGAATTGGCATACCGTCAACGAACCATCTGTGGATTATAAAGGCCGATTAAATTTCCGGTTCTTGGAGAGTGTGTTCACGGTGATCAGGTGTCTCAGGATGCGTGAAATTTCGGCAAGAGAACTTGAAAAACAGTGGGAAAAGACAGTTCGTAATTTTGGAAAGGAATGTTTGATGGAACACAACCGGTAAGTTGTACAGATTACTCTGTCCGGGTGGTGGACCAATAAATGTTGCGGACGCAATTTATATATCTGTCAAGTTCGATTAGCTGATCATCTCAGACAGTGCCTAATGAAACCAGAAAATTCGAGGGAATTAAAACCAGAGAAAAATAATGCCGAAGAAGAAACCGCGAGCTGGTCTACCCCAGCCCTGGTTTGAAAGGAAGGGAGAGTGCTCGTACGTGAAATGTGATAGGATAATTATGCTACAGGTAGCTCTCCGTTCCTGTTACAGTTGAAAAAGAAATGTCTTAAGTTTCACTGAATGATTTTACGAGATTCTACTTGCAGCGGGGAGGAAACATAGGGCAATTAGTTGTGGAGTTAGAAAATCGAAGTCTGTACATTGAGCCACCAACTCTATGTGCAAAACCAAGCTTTCTTATTGTTTGTGAGTAATTGAACGAACTACTCGTGGGTTTCTTGGAATTTCGTTTGTTTTCATTCGCATATACACTCTACACCGCATTTGGTTGAATGCATTAGTTAACTAATCATACGATGAGTCGGACCCCGAAAAGGAGTCGGCGGCGAAATAAATGAGGGCGGAAAGTCCGGAAGATCCGACTACGGGCAATGCATCTGTTTTTCTCTGCAAACAGAAGCATGTGCTTGTGTGCCAAGCATGCACGAATTGACCAAACAGAACTATCGAATCAGGTCGAAAACATGGCCACGTAGGTGGGTTAGACAGCTGATGCGCTGACGAAACCGCGACAATTCGTCTTTCATCGTGGCTCAAACGTGGCATGTGGCCTACGGATAGGCCATCTACAGCTCTGCTCTAAGAAGCATAAGTCTTGCAGCGAGCACTGAGATTAAATATGAACAGGAGGCCGTAAAAGACGGATTGTAGTGGTGGCTTGTCGCTCGGCCTGATAATTTGATGTCCTCTGACAGCAACCAATTGTAGGCAGGCATGCTGGAAATCAGATAACAGTTATTCAGTGTCCCATCAAAAGGGTTCAAAAAAGCAACATCCGAACTGACTCGGGCCACTTGTTGACATGTGCGCTTTATTATTGGCATGAATTTATGTCGTCCACTATCTTTTGCTTCTAAGTAGCCCGTAATACAAATTAGCCAAACATTCTGCAGTATACATGCGCCACGGAAAATACCCAGTGCTTGAATGTGTATAATTCCCACGTGAACTATCATCGCACCTATACAGAACACGAATAATAAAATATTGTTAGGAGACCATTAGTGCTCAAATCAACTTGTCATTTTTCCTTGGTTGATGTCAATGACAGCCTTGTTTCAATAGGTCGACAGAGTTTAGTCTCATGCATCGACAGAACAAGTAGAAAAGCCCCAAAGCCCCAATTAATTTCCCATCAGCATTAGTTCTCCTCCTAAACAGTATCGCATTTTTAATCAGGTTCATATCTGCAGATCTAAGCAGCCATAAAACGGAGCGTGTCCTGCCAGTTTCTTTCGTGCGATTCTCAATCCACCAAAGTGTATGTCTTGCTCTGAGACGATCAGTGGTTTGAGTTTATAAGCCTCATCAATACTTGGATGTCTTCTGTCGTTATCCCTTCCACGGAGAAATTTATCTTCATTGCACTCATGTCGATTGATTCACTCGCTCGAATCTCTTCTGTCGATGTTCAATGCACCAGTAATGGATAATAAGGATATTACTATTTGCCGCATTCCCAACGGATATTCCGTTTCACTCTGGTAGTTTTTGAACAGCGAAGACACTCTTTTGTTACTGGTCCACCCTGCCCTTCATTCAAAAGTAGGCAGATAAACACGTCGCGATTTGGTTTCCCGTGATCCCACGTACACAGCGCATGAGGACTCAAAGCCACCGAGAAATTGTGTCGGCGATGCTTAATATGCGAGAACTCAGTAACATTCAGCAGCTCGAGCGAGACACAGAGCAATTTTGGTCTATTGCAGTTTTGATATCCATTTGATATGAAGTAGGAAACAATCATTTGAAAGTCAAATAATGTCACGTCATATGACAGGAAACATGTAGTTAGTCATAGGTTTCAGATTAGCACACACTTGGAAGAAAATTTCACTTGTCCCGTCTCACAAAGTCGTATGCTTACAAACTGTATTTCGGGATCCATGGTGCGCGTCATTGTTTGACACGACTGGGACTTCCACAGTCAAACAAAGTCAAATGTGTATTTTCAGTTAAGATAATCCCTATCACGTGACAACAGCACCACAGTTTGTTGTTCGTCATTCAGGTCTGAAAATTTTTATATGACCAAAATAAACACAATAATGAAATAATGTAGAGCCACTATTGCGAAACGTGTCCCTGTTAATGTTTTTCTTTATTGGCTTAAGTTGGTGTCTACCTTAGGAGGTTTGTTATACATTGTCATCAAAAGTGACAATTTGGGATTAGCAGTTCGTGTACATAAGTCAGCGGAAAGCTTTTTTGCATTCTGTGAAATTACATTTGTGCTTAGCTCGTAATCAATCTCAGGCCTATGTTAACGTGACTGCCTCATCCGAATCTAAAAGTGTAGGGGTAGGCGAATCTGTTCGGTAGTCAAAATATTGCAGGTGTTGGAAGGGTTAACTCGATGAGTAGAATACGCAGAAAAAAATACTTTGAGGTGAACTGCCAAATGAATATACTATTGTGTAAATACCGCAATTTGCAAATCTATCATGTACTTTTACACTTACCAGTCATATTTCCAATCTTCTTCAAGTCCAGGTGGATTTCTTTTGTCTCAGTTTGGTGATTTGTTACACCTTACAAATCTTCCTCCAGTTATTTCTTCCTGTTTGACATCCAATTCGAATGCATTTAAGTCATTGTCATTACCTGATGCAATAACATTTGAGGTGGTACCAGATTCGCCTTCCTCGTTGAATTGTGTATGATCAAAATAACTGGACAAAAGGTTCAAGTCAAAAATGATAACCAGTCGGATTCCCCGGTTGGAACTAACGTACACGTTTGCTGACCGTGAATTGTGCCTACGAAATGATTAACATGAATTGCACTTTCAAGTGTGCAAGTTCAGTTTCCTGCAAGCCTGACGGACGATGCTTCAGGAGGGGATAGCATACGCATCTTTACAACCCCGGGAGCAGTCAGTCAACCGCCCTATTAATTATACAGTGAAATGAATACGACTGTCGGTAACTAACAGAAGCCACACCCACTCACCTGCAAGTGTCTTACGATTCTGCTTCAGTGAATTAGTCTGCGATGGAATAGTTCCGGGACAATAAAAAAATGGCTTCGGGAATACCGATTGCATAGAATTTTACCAACAATGATCTACAGTAATCTCCATGCATATTTTGTCATGTTTCATAGGATACGGGCTAAGGTAGCTACGTAGAATGTATCCTTTCTAAGCGATTCTTTCATTCCTTGGGTGAAGTACACAAGATCTGCACAAAGTTGCAGCTAATAATGACTTGATGGTACAACTGGCTTTCTTTTATCGAAACCTAAGTGACTAGATTACAAAAAAGTCGGAACGCAAAACACACTTTCTGGTGTAAAACTGAAGTCAGTGGAACAAAATGCTTTCTCGTATCTGAGATCGGTTATTCTGTTAGTATTGAAATAGACTGTATTAATAGGATATTTTCGGTTTCTGATACCATAAGTGCAATTTGCACAGGATGTCTGAATGCTCAGTGTGTTCAGCATGTCATGCGGTGCAGTGTCTTAAAGGAAATAAGGCAATACTTTATTCGTGAACCATGGCCACTGACGTTTTCGGATAACGAACAATGAACAGAGACAGTGGTGAACTTCTGACCAAAAAATAGTTTTACAAACATTCGATAGCTCAGATGATATGCTAACAACCTCAAATGTCACAGGGTGCGCTGCAGGAAATACGAATCCTCAGACATTCTTAGTCGGATTCCAGGATTCTGCATGCAACCGAACACATTTGAGCACTTCCTAAAAAGCTTTTGCAATGGGAAGAACATTTGGACACGAAAATGAAGAATCAGAATATGAAACGAAAACTCAAAGGTCTTCGAATCGTTTATCTGAATTGGCGTAACAAATTGACTAATAAATGGGAACTCAAATTCGATAATTCTCCCAAAAGAGCAGTTTCAGTCGAAATTGTACTAACTGACAGCCACGATAATAATTGTTTTCCCCAGAACAAACATTGTGTGTGACATGCTATACGTTGTCGGAGGGCATATGTATGAAAAACCAGGAAATTTGGTTGGAAACAGTTGAGTACCTGTCAATGAATAGTTGTTCGCCCGAAAGCCAGTTTGGACACCGGCAAAGAAAAGTTGCGTATGCCTGTTTAGGAATGAATGATCGGGCGAACAGATTACAGAATACTCAGGAATCGGTTTTGTTTTGTTTTGTTAGACGTCATAATAAATCAGCTTCACATTTGGTTTCAACAATGTTTTCCCATCTGCCATTTTGCTTTTTAGCTTAGCACCAAGGAATAGGTTCAGAAAAAGGCAACAGCTTTAAATGCCTAATATTGTTCCCAAATGTTATCCACATGTCGACAGATTGGGCCGGTTTAGAGTGGTAGCTTGTGGTCTAAATCCTAATGACAGAGTTTTGCAGCTAAACAGTGTGGTAAATGATATTCCAAGTAAAAAGTATGATCAGCGTTTGTTGTCTTGTCCCGTGAATGAAAAGATCATCCAAGGCAGAGTCATTTTCGGATCAATCAAAACAACTGGATCCGGCCTGTCCCAAATCGACAAGATCAGTGCGATAAAGCACTCAAAGAAAGACTTCAAGTTTGCAGAACCCAAATCGGTCGAATTGAACGAGAAAGACAAGATTAGCCAATAGCAAATAAAATGCAAGAAGTGCGAATTTATTTCCGTTGGCTATGTCATTTCGGTTTACGAAACACATTGCTAAACGCCCTCTTGTATGTTCTCAGCTTTGAAGTCATTCCTGTCAAAGGTAAGGGAAAATATATGAAAAATGCAACCAATGAACTGCCTTGTGTAGGTCCAGACTACCGGCTTGTGGTCCACAAATTCATCCTACACGGCATTTGGGGATTATCGGTGAGATGTTTGAATGCCAATGCCAGGTGTGTTCTTCCATCCGTAATCTTTTCACTTCTGTGCAGTTGTACAGGCTATCAATTTGCAATCGATCTCTCACTATTTCCATTTTTTCCACGTTTGGTAGCAACAAGAACCAAAGGACTCTAGTGCGCCATTATGCAAAATAAGCCGAGCACGATACTATATATCAGCAGAATTTGTATGCTCTTGTACAAAATACCCGGCATGCAAACTACTTGTCATGAACTCATGAATAAACTTTTCATTAGAGGAAATATGGAAATTCTTGAATTGAAAGGACCTTACCGAATAGACCAACCCATTGCAGCTCATCCCTATACGAGCTAATAGCACACATCACAAGCGAATTTTAACTATGACAAAATTCTGGCTATTCATGCCCCACAAAACAATTCGAGAAAAAAACAACTGATCTGACTAGAAAGCTGACGAATTTTTGAAAATTTAACCAAACTATGGCGTGGTGGTTTTCCCACGACATCGGATTAAAAGAAAACTATAGAAGTGCAGCGAATAGCTTGCGAATGTTTTAGTCCTATCAAATAACCCTAACCTAGGATTTAGGATCGGCCAGGCATCATATTTCGGGGGAAACCCAGAAAGGTTTAAACAAACCAGTTCGAAAATTTGGCACCTGTTCTAACTTTATTTGATTACCAATAGCTCGTGTTAGATAAACACAAATTTATTTTTTTTGTTGCGAGCAACAATTGCACTCGACCTCCATTCGTTTTTGTCACTTCAGGCTATGTGATGCCTGACGGGATAACGTATGTAATGGTAACTTTGCATCAAATAATTGTCAGACTCACTTGATATGACCAAATCAAACGTGGCTTCAAAATATGGTCAAATTATTATCGATCATATACATGCTGATGAGCGGAGATATGTGACCAGCTCATTAGTAATGTGCAACTGAGGTCAATTAGCGAAACATGTTTTGGTCTCACTGGACATTTGTGACAGTTTTACTGGTTTGTATTTGTGTGGATCCCTGGGCTAAATTTGTTTCCCGGGCTTTCTGAATGGTGATTGGCCACCCAAGAACTCTCTGAGCGTGAAGTGAAAATCGATTGTTTTTGTGCTAACTAGTCTGTGACCAAATTAGACAAATCTGCAAGACGGAGCTCTTGTTTGCACCATACAAAACATCACAAGAGTGCCCTTCCTACAAAGCGCTTGCCTGTCGTATTGCGTCAGCACGTTTCTGTTTATTATGAATATGAGAATACTACTGATACAAAAGGCAGTAAAGCGTTGTGAGAAGTGCAGTAGTAGAGTTTGTGCCATTGGCTCACCTCAGGGCCCCACTCACAAACTGCTTCAAAGGCTGTCGATAGTCTCCGGCCAAGATCAGACATGTATTTTGAGAGTCTTAACATTTTCCCGAGGCAGAAACCGGAGTTCGATCAACTGGTACATGCATTTTCTATTTCTNGCGAGACACAGAGCAATTTTGGTCTATTGCAGTTTTGATATCCATTTGATATGAAGTAGGAAACAATCATTTGAAAGTCAAATAATGTCACGTCATATGACAGGAAACATGTAGTTAGTCATAGGTTTCAGATTAGCACACACTTGGAAGAAAATTTCACTTGTCCCGTCTCACAAAGTCGTATGCTTACAAACTGTATTTCGGGATCCATGGTGCGCGTCATTGTTTGACACGACTGGGACTTCCACAGTCAAACAAAGTCAAATGTGTATTTTCAGTTAAGATAATCCCTATCACGTGACAACAGCACCACAGTTTGTTGTTCGTCATTCAGGTCTGAAAATTTTTATATGACCAAAATAAACACAATAATGAAATAATGTAGAGCCACTATTGCGAAACGTGTCCCTGTTAATGTTTTTCTTTATTGGCTTAAGTTGGTGTCTACCTTAGGAGGTTTGTTATACATTGTCATCAAAAGTGACAATTTGGGATTAGCAGTTCGTGTACATAAGTCAGCGGAAAGCTTTTTTGCATTCTGTGAAATTACATTTGTGCTTAGCTCGTAATCAATCTCAGGCCTATGTTAACGTGACTGCCTCATCCGAATCTAAAAGTGTAGGGGTAGGCGAATCTGTTCGGTAGTCAAAATATTGCAGGTGTTGGAAGGGTTAACTCGATGAGTAGAATACGCAGAAAAAAATACTTTGAGGTGAACTGCCAAATGAATATACTATTGTGTAAATACCGCAATTTGCAAATCTATCATGTACTTTTACACTTACCAGTCATATTTCCAATCTTCTTCAAGTCCAGGTGGATTTCTTTTGTCTCAGTTTGGTGATTTGTTACACCTTACAAATCTTCCTCCAGTTATTTCTTCCTGTTTGACATCCAATTCGAATGCATTTAAGTCATTGTCATTACCTGATGCAATAACATTTGAGGTGGTACCAGATTCGCCTTCCTCGTTGAATTGTGTATGATCAAAATAACTGGACAAAAGGTTCAAGTCAAAAATGATAACCAGTCGGATTCCCCGGTTGGAACTAACGTACACGTTTGCTGACCGTGAATTGTGCCTACGAAATGATTAACATGAATTGCACTTTCAAGTGTGCAAGTTCAGTTTCCTGCAAGCCTGACGGACGATGCTTCAGGAGGGGATAGCATACGCATCTTTACAACCCCGGGAGCAGTCAGTCAACCGCCCTATTAATTATACAGTGAAATGAATACGACTGTCGGTAACTAACAGAAGCCACACCCACTCACCTGCAAGTGTCTTACGATTCTGCTTCAGTGAATTAGTCTGCGATGGAATAGTTCCGGGACAATAAAAAAATGGCTTCGGGAATACCGATTGCATAGAATTTTACCAACAATGATCTACAGTAATCTCCATGCATATTTTGTCATGTTTCATAGGATACGGGCTAAGGTAGCTACGTAGAATGTATCCTTTCTAAGCGATTCTTTCATTCCTTGGGTGAAGTACACAAGATCTGCACAAAGTTGCAGCTAATAATGACTTGATGGTACAACTGGCTTTCTTTTATCGAAACCTAAGTGACTAGATTACAAAAAAGTCGGAACGCAAAACACACTTTCTGGTGTAAAACTGAAGTCAGTGGAACAAAATGCTTTCTCGTATCTGAGATCGGTTATTCTGTTAGTATTGAAATAGACTGTATTAATAGGATATTTTCGGTTTCTGATACCATAAGTGCAATTTGCACAGGATGTCTGAATGCTCAGTGTGTTCAGCATGTCATGCGGTGCAGTGTCTTAAAGGAAATAAGGCAATACTTTATTCGTGAACCATGGCCACTGACGTTTTCGGATAACGAACAATGAACAGAGACAGTGGTGAACTTCTGACCAAAAAATAGTTTTACAAACATTCGATAGCTCAGATGATATGCTAACAACCTCAAATGTCACAGGGTGCGCTGCAGGAAATACGAATCCTCAGACATTCTTAGTCGGATTCCAGGATTCTGCATGCAACCGAACACATTTGAGCACTTCCTAAAAAGCTTTTGCAATGGGAAGAACATTTGGACACGAAAATGAAGAATCAGAATATGAAACGAAAACTCAAAGGTCTTCGAATCGTTTATCTGAATTGGCGTAACAAATTGACTAATAAATGGGAACTCAAATTCGATAATTCTCCCAAAAGAGCAGTTTCAGTCGAAATTGTACTAACTGACAGCCACGATAATAATTGTTTTCCCCAGAACAAACATTGTGTGTGACATGCTATACGTTGTCGGAGGGCATATGTATGAAAAACCAGGAAATTTGGTTGGAAACAGTTGAGTACCTGTCAATGAATAGTTGTTCGCCCGAAAGCCAGTTTGGACACCGGCAAAGAAAAGTTGCGTATGCCTGTTTAGGAATGAATGATCGGGCGAACAGATTACAGAATACTCAGGAATCGGTTTTGTTTTGTTTTGTTAGACGTCATAATAAATCAGCTTCACATTTGGTTTCAACAATGTTTTCCCATCTGCCATTTTGCTTTTTAGCTTAGCACCAAGGAATAGGTTCAGAAAAAGGCAACAGCTTTAAATGCCTAATATTGTTCCCAAATGTTATCCACATGTCGACAGATTGGGCCGGTTTAGAGTGGTAGCTTGTGGTCTAAATCCTAATGACAGAGTTTTGCAGCTAAACAGTGTGGTAAATGATATTCCAAGTAAAAAGTATGATCAGCGTTTGTTGTCTTGTCCCGTGAATGAAAAGATCATCCAAGGCAGAGTCATTTTCGGATCAATCAAAACAACTGGATCCGGCCTGTCCCAAATCGACAAGATCAGTGCGATAAAGCACTCAAAGAAAGACTTCAAGTTTGCAGAACCCAAATCGGTCGAATTGAACGAGAAAGACAAGATTAGCCAATAGCAAATAAAATGCAAGAAGTGCGAATTTATTTCCGTTGGCTATGTCATTTCGGTTTACGAAACACATTGCTAAACGCCCTCTTGTATGTTCTCAGCTTTGAAGTCATTCCTGTCAAAGGTAAGGGAAAATATATGAAAAATGCAACCAATGAACTGCCTTGTGTAGGTCCAGACTACCGGCTTGTGGTCCACAAATTCATCCTACACGGCATTTGGGGATTATCGGTGAGATGTTTGAATGCCAATGCCAGGTGTGTTCTTCCATCCGTAATCTTTTCACTTCTGTGCAGTTGTACAGGCTATCAATTTGCAATCGATCTCTCACTATTTCCATTTTTTCCACGTTTGGTAGCAACAAGAACCAAAGGACTCTAGTGCGCCATTATGCAAAATAAGCCGAGCACGATACTATATATCAGCAGAATTTGTATGCTCTTGTACAAAATACCCGGCATGCAAACTACTTGTCATGAACTCATGAATAAACTTTTCATTAGAGGAAATATGGAAATTCTTGAATTGAAAGGACCTTACCGAATAGACCAACCCATTGCAGCTCATCCCTATACGAGCTAATAGCACACATCACAAGCGAATTTTAACTATGACAAAATTCTGGCTATTCATGCCCCACAAAACAATTCGAGAAAAAAACAACTGATCTGACTAGAAAGCTGACGAATTTTTGAAAATTTAACCAAACTATGGCGTGGTGGTTTTCCCACGACATCGGATTAAAAGAAAACTATAGAAGTGCAGCGAATAGCTTGCGAATGTTTTAGTCCTATCAAATAACCCTAACCTAGGATTTAGGATCGGCCAGGCATCATATTTCGGGGGAAACCCAGAAAGGTTTAAACAAACCAGTTCGAAAATTTGGCACCTGTTCTAACTTTATTTGATTACCAATAGCTCGTGTTAGATAAACACAAATTTATTTTTTTTGTTGCGAGCAACAATTGCACTCGACCTCCATTCGTTTTTGTCACTTCAGGCTATGTGATGCCTGACGGGATAACGTATGTAATGGTAACTTTGCATCAAATAATTGTCAGACTCACTTGATATGACCAAATCAAACGTGGCTTCAAAATATGGTCAAATTATTATCGATCATATACATGCTGATGAGCGGAGATATGTGACCAGCTCATTAGTAATGTGCAACTGAGGTCAATTAGCGAAACATGTTTTGGTCTCACTGGACATTTGTGACAGTTTTACTGGTTTGTATTTGTGTGGATCCCTGGGCTAAATTTGTTTCCCGGGCTTTCTGAATGGTGATTGGCCACCCAAGAACTCTCTGAGCGTGAAGTGAAAATCGATTGTTTTTGTGCTAACTAGTCTGTGACCAAATTAGACAAATCTGCAAGACGGAGCTCTTGTTTGCACCATACAAAACATCACAAGAGTGCCCTTCCTACAAAGCGCTTGCCTGTCGTATTGCGTCAGCACGTTTCTGTTTATTATGAATATGAGAATACTACTGATACAAAAGGCAGTAAAGCGTTGTGAGAAGTGCAGTAGTAGAGTTTGTGCCATTGGCTCACCTCAGGGCCCCACTCACAAACTGCTTCAAAGGCTGTCGATAGTCTCCGGCCAAGATCAGACATGTATTTTGAGAGTCTTAACATTTTCCCGAGGCAGAAACCGGAGTTCGATCAACTGGTACATGCATTTTCTATTTCTATGTCACAAGCGCAGTGAAAATCCTGCCAAAGTGTGTACCGACGAACGCTATCCGAGCATAAGAATTGGTAGCAACTTGTCCCACCGACACATACTATGTCTTCCAGTAGTCTACTGGAGGAGTGTGGTATTGCAATCGGCCTAATCTATTGAGCTCCGGATGTCATGGGATCGCTAGAGTTTTCTAGATTCCTAGGTCCTTGCATACTTCCTCCAAAAGTCTGTTCTTAAAGGTGGCACACTGATCGCAGTGTCAGAAGCTGGAAGCGCCATCACGAGCCTTTTTGTAACCGTAATGTTATCCTCTTGAAGCGGAATAATCTCTGTTTCACATCATTTATTGAAGTAGTTGGTCATTGTGATGATGGACAGATTAAGCATTGGTGTGGTCGGCAGTGGGAAGTTGATATTCATGCCCATGTGTTCTTCGGAAAAATAAACATGAATGCGGTGTTAATCTGCTCAGAGCTATGGCCTGCAACTGTTCAACATGGTAAAAACCGAGCATCTATTTCATACCTCAAAGACAAGTACGTGCAGTTTAGGGCACCAGTACCACTACCGAACTCTTTCGTATTTGTTGCTTCGCATGATCTAATTGAACATGAATGACCGACATGCGATTCGATGGGGTGATCAGATTAGGCATAGATTTATCCACTAGACATAAGAGTCTATCTAGGATTTTCAAGTCTCGTCAAAAATTGCACAAGACTTTCTGTTCGAGTAGGCGAACTGCGGACTCCGTGCTTAATTTTTTGGGACCACATTGAGTTGATGCTGACAGCAGTTAGGCCCAAGGTATTATTGTCTAGAGCACAAATTTAACTTGGATTATTTGATTTCGATAGCTTAACTTACCTGGGGCATGCAGGTGCTACGCATGCCCAATCTGGAACTACACTGATTTACCCTATTTATCAGATCAATGGCTAGCAGATAGCTGGATCGAGGTGGTCAGCTAGCTGACTGTATGCAAGACAGCACCAGCCGAAGGAATCAACAAGATAAGTGAAGTTGAATGCATGCAACAGAAACCTCCCAAATTGTTCTTGTTAATCTCAGTTTTCCATAGTTAAAGGACGGTAATGGGCCATGCGCGCGCGAGTTGCCATTTATCATTTTCAAAGCTAATTCTCCCATGAAGCGCGGAATAAATAACTCCTGATACTAGCTTTTCCGTGTCGCGTTCCTTTCGTATTCCATGACTTGATGAATTATTTCTCCGCTATAGTTGAAACGAAGGAGTGTGCTCAGATTTTCTTCGGATCCGCAAACAACAAAACTTGTTGTTTTCCGAAAAACGCGTGGATTTACGCATTAATTTGTTCCCTTTAATTTTTCTTTTCATTTGGCCCAACAACCTCCGTCTACTTTCAGTTAGTCAGTTCACCGTCTTGATTTGATCAGTCTCATTTGTTTCTACACGAACTTAAAATCAGCATTATGAGTTTATCAGTTGCCAGATGAAAAACGGATAATAGTTGAAACGTCGCTAATGAATATATTATCGCAAGCCCAGTGTTCAGTATTTATGCAAATAATGTTTCTTCCATTCTATGACAGAAGCAAGGAGTTCCTTCAGTCTGGGTCTCGGAAATCCCTGAGAAATACTATTTGTTGAAGCTTCTCCCAGATCGTGTTTAATCGTTGTCCAGATATAATCTGACAAACCACTTTCAACGATCATCCAAACAGTTTACTCTTTACCGGTCCTTATTCGTCCCGCAAAGATTAGATGAACGCCAGTCATTGCAAGCTACACTACGTGCTCCAAGCGAGAACTTTGAGATTTCTTACTTTCCTCGCTAATTCTCGGAATAAACTTTCTGAGGTCCTGAATGATCCCGTTTTCATGAGCGAAATCGTTATTTAAGTGGCGAATTTGGTGTCCCTAGTTGGTTGTCACAATTTTATACTTGATTCAGTCTGTTCGTGGAGTTGTATTTCTGACTAGGCTGTAGTCCTACCAGTTAGTGCACGATGTACGGATTTCATGTAAGTGTCAATCACTGCATCTAGTCATCGTCTGCGAAATTCTGTTTGCTAAAGCTTTTATCTTGAGTCTTTATTTGCGATGCTTTTATTCCACACCAATGATGTTACCCACTCATCAATAACCGTGCCTGTTTACTGGATCAGCGAGACATGAAAATCAATGCTGCACATTTTACGAGACCGTAAATAAACTTGGCATGATCTAAATTCGGCGGATGCATCGCACGCGATTGGTAGGTAGGTGTAACACCGGTCTTAAGATAAACGTCTTCTCGGATTTGGATGGATTCGACGTTTGGCAGAAATTGATCGATATGCGAATCCCAGGAAAACAATGGGAGATAGGTATTTTCTATTCAGCAATCAGTGTGACGGCTCACGGAGTTAATAAGAGCTAGGACAATTGTCTAAATGTAAGAAACAAGCAATTCGCTTGCATCAGAAGCGAGTGATATCTGTAGTGCGGCATGAACGGAGGTACCAGCCAATATCCAAAATACACGCGGGAAAAACTATCTGTGATATGGGACTCAGACTTATCACTTAAAATGTGGGGAAGATGGTTGATCAGCCTAAGGGGCGAGAATGCTTTGGAGATGGGTGCTAATTAATTACACTGGGCAAACGAATTTTATATGCCAAACTGGTCGAGTGAATCAAGTTTGGTGTTCCGTAAACAAATTTGTTTTGCAAAAGCCGCTGAACCGGTGTTGATTCAGTCATGGCTGACTCAGACATCAGCAGGTCGGGTTCCGAGTTTCCTACGCCTCGCGTCTTTCTGGAGAAGATCTTAAATCGACTTTACGAAAACATCTTTCTACTTTCCCTATTTAATTAATTGGTGCATCCTTTTGCTTAGTGCTGATTTTCTCCAACTGTTGACAGCTGTTCGGTATCGGTGGCTTCCTAAAGTGCAGTTTGAGGTAGTCCTCGTTTTTTACCCCATATATCCTACCACCTGACCGTAGGTTACGTGTTATCGAGATCGGTGGCTCATTTTACTGCGATCATTTTTACTGTTGTCAAACCTGCCGACCCAGTCTTCGTAATCCGTTCTACTTGTGAATTATAATTCGGGGATGTTGGAGGAATGACCGTAACATTCTGCGGATTCAGCCAAGCTGCAAAATAGCGAATGATTAATTTGGCTAGTATCTGTTGGTGTTTCAATTCAACTCCCGGACGCCACTCTACGTGGCCTCGTAGACCGACCATTTTAATCGCAGCCATTCAGTTTAAAGTTCACGGGTTGAAATCCTTCCACGGACCATCACCTTCCCCGTTTGTTAGGTCTCTATTTACCGCCACCTTATCCTGAGAACGATGTGCAAAGTAGTATCGAAATACACATCTTTTCTCTCATCATGATTGTCATCATTTTGTTTATTCGCATGAAAGTCGTTATTAACGATGCATTGCTGTTTGACGATTTGACTAGTCTATGTGTCCGGTATAATATTGCTAATATGAACTTGGATCATGCAGTGTTTTGGCAGCAAATGATTCATCCACACAGTTTCCTCCTTGTCTTACGCCTTCACGTTTCCTCTATTCAGACTCCGATCAATCCACAACAGTCCCCCTTTGAAGTTGAGTTGTGATCTTTCACGAACGGCTCAAAAGCACGCCAGACATTTGGTGAGCACGAACGTTCTGGCCAGGATGCCGGAAATAAATTTTGGACAAAATGTGGCATCCCTAAAAACCACTGTGAATAATGCTCTATCTGGTATGTCGTATTCATATGCACGAGTGTTCAGCACAGCAAAAATGTCAATTACCTTTTTGTGTGCTGTTACATGGACGAATGTGAGCAATCAAAAGATACTGATTGAGTGATTTCCCTCAAGCACTAAGCAGACCATTAGTGAGCCACTTCAAACCGGTACATCTCAAATCCGAAGTCGAACTCAAGAATAAGGGTAACAGAAATTTAATTGGGATCGTGCCACTGACACGCATTAATAGATAAGGCAGCTCGAAGTTGCCGGGTGGTTGATCAATTTGACTGTCAATCAGCAAAAAAACCACCAGAGAAATACTAAGCACAAAATATTTCGAGCTACAGTTGCAACAGGTAAACTAGCATGTCGATTGAGATGTTTGATCATTCTAGTGAATTTGGGTGACTGGAAAACAATATGTAATTTTACCATCAGTCGCAGCAGAACAAAGAATTCTTTTCATGTAAAAACTCACAACGAACACTAGTAAAACAATAAGAACAGTAGCAGGGATTTAGTGTGGAACGTTAGATTTCAATGATCCAGTTGGTCTGCGTGGATTAAACTAACCAATTGTGTGGTGTAAGTTAATGAGGTCAACATTTCCGGGAACGGGCTGGGCCAAAGCCCTTGGTCCCGGAAACATTCTGGTGATTTGTCTTTGACGTGAGAGCTACTTTACTGTAATATATATTTATGCTCATCACTTTTCCAATTCACAGTGGTCTTCATCACTTTGTCAAAGTTTTATTAATTTTTACAAAACCTGAAATACGAAGTCAGACGCAAATGCCAACCGGTGCATTACTGGGACTAGTGAGTTACCTAGTTTGTACTGAAGCAAGCAAACGTGGACAATTAAGATGAACTGAGTGCTTGCACACGTTTATCGGGGACTGACGAGACTGGAATAATTAATGCTACAGTGCCTTTTTGTAAGCCGACCAAGAATTGTCGACTCAGCAATCTGGTAAACCATGAAACTAAATACTGCAATTCGGGACCAGGAAAATTAGGCGAGTAGATGTGGAAAAACAGAGCAAATTTGATTTGAACGGTGCATTAAAACGAAGGATTATTTTCAATGTATATTTTTTAAGTTTATCCAGTATCACACGGGTCAACGGAGTAATTAGCTATGTCAGCCTCTCGTGGTCCTGTCTAACCTTAATTGGAATCTGGACTGCTTGAAGGGGCCGCAGAATGATCTTGGATGGAATGTCGAAATCAATATTTTCGGCTATTTTATTCAAATTTTTAAGGCGGGTGGAAATGTTCCCTAATATCCCCGGTTTACAAACTGTTCTGATACCATTGTATGGGAATTACCTCCGCTGCAACAAGTGGAAACAAAAATGCGGCCTCGTGTGGCTCAGACTACTAGGACGGTATGACATTACAAATTTTATGAATATACGGGGCAATGATCACACAGCTGTAATACTTGGGCGTGGAGGGAACAAAACTGACTTGACTGACTGAAATGAGAAATTGATTTAAAGCTTATTATATTCGAAAGTCGGCGATTTTGACCACTGTTCAATCGGTGAACTTCTGTACAGTCAGCTTTAGCTATTGTTCAATTAGTGGCCAGGGGTGGTCAGTTGTCATGCAAGTCAGTCACCCAGTTGCAAGATTTATCCTCACGATTTGGTTTGACTCCATTCACTGGGACTTCCAAATTCCCTTTAACGGGATGAGATGGTTCTCACTTCTGAGGCCACGTGCACTTTGTGCAAATAGTGAGCCGTAAATAGTGTGAAATAGCCCCACAGCAGAAACGAATGAAAATGATCTGACTGATCTTGGATGCAACAAATCACGTGACCTGCACGTCATCCTCGCGTAAACCAAAAGTGGATCCAGTCTCACTAAAGTTTGCCACTGGGTTAACCGAACGATCACTTATGACACTTTTGGGATGATAACAAATTAACTCCCAAGTTATATTGTCGATTAATGGACTTCTAAACGGGACAATGGATCGGCAGATTTGGAGATGCGATTCGCCTTCCCAAAAGTTTTTGGGGGTAAGATAACATTTCATTTTTCTTCATTGCATTGCATCGACTGCGGGCGAAGAATTGCTCGATGGACGATTTTTGTAGTGAGTATCTTCCACATATCATGCCACACAAGGATAAAGAGAAGAGTTCCTTTCGATTACTTCTTCCAACACTTAAGGTCCCGTCCTATTGTGGGTGTTCAGTTTCAAAGTTCGAAACAAAGCGATCGGGTAACTTACGCTGAAAGGGAATTGAGCTAATCCAGCTATGCTATACGCCAGAATAGCTGCAGACTGTACAGCAACCGGTGTTTTCCTGTCAGTTTTGAATTACAAATTTTGTTCGCGGATGACTTACGTTTTAGTCAGTATCCAGACGTTCGTGAACAATAGGATTTTACTGAACCACTAAACATCAATGGTAGGTTTTCACTTACTCTAAGATTCAATCTCGACCCAAACGATCATATGACGGGTCTAAAGTCTATCATCTGCAGTTGTGGATCACAGCAAGCTTATGAAACTGATATCAAGCGGAAAACAATTAATTTGAATTGAGGATATTCCACCTTACCGAACTTCGGGGAGCCTCAGGAGCAATTCATGTATTTCGTGCAAGGACACCAGTAACACAACAAGCAAACTATGCACTAAATTTCCTCTAGACGGCCTAATGTAAAACATATATAAAATGTATGCATATGAAGTCCACTAATGGAGTGCCTTCAAACCGCTAAAATCGCTTTTGTCCACTCTCGATTAAAACGACTTTTCCTAACTGACTATTAGTTTGCTCCCGCAGCATTTGTCACACTGGACCAACTGCAGGCAGCTTTAAGCAACAATCCCGTATACCAGCAAATGATTACATGCACTTGGTTGGGTTTAGATTACAAATATAAAATTGAGTAACCTTTCAGAACCTTTAGTAAGGTGGGTCCTTCGAACTGTGATAGTTCAGTTTGTTTATCGAGATTCCGAGCACGCATTTTCACACCAATGACTAATGAGCTATTGATCCATTAATAATGGGATTTGGAGTAATGTACATAAAATTGGTTCTTAATCTTGTCATACCACTTTTCCGTCAATTTATTTCAGGTGTTCTAGTTGCTCGATGCTGGTACAAAGAATCGGAAAACTATGACTACTCCGAGGAAAACCCGTTAACATCTGGTGAGTGCGTATGCCTAAGGTGCTCATTTTAGGTTTGTTTTGATGTTTGCGAGTCCGATCATATGATTCCGAATACATTTCCAAACAGCGAACAAAATCCCTACCTTTCGAGGAACGGTTTTACTATGTAGTGAACTTAGGATCAAGGGTTATATGGATGAAAATGATCAGCTGATTGCACGATCGGTGTGGCGGGGTCTTTGAATTTGACCAGACTGTTCCAACATCTATGGAATTTCTCGAATAATTGTTTACACGTTTTCTTTTTTTCTTCGTCCTGGACTGCAAATTTTGGTTGTTTCAGTAAATTAACGCGAACACACGATAACAAGTTCTAGCAAAACGCTGAAATCGTTCAAAAGCGCTATTCCATTCGACCGTATGATTTCCTTTAGTAAAGTGGTACGGAATACAGAATTTTCAGGAAGTGCACTGGTAATCCTAGAGATCACAGATCTGGCTGGTCTACTGAACCTCGTAAAAGATCCGTTTACACCATGTGCCTTCCCTTTATGATCAACAGCCGCTTACATTCCCTAATGAGTAACTTTTGGTTGAAAACCCTCGGTTGGGGACTATTTTGTTTAAAGAAAAATGATTTCACGAAGACGGATGATAAACTGGGTGAACGTCCCAAGCATCCTGAGTGTTCCCGTAAGCATACCGTTTACAATCGCTTCAGTTTCCCCTTTGCCTTTCCCCCCGAGTGACCGCCAATGAAACTAAAATGAGAGATTTACAGTACCGCCGGCTGTTAACTTGTTTAGGTCAATAGATAATGACGCATTGTTCACCTGGTTTCCAACTAATCGGTCACCACTATTCTACATATTCCTTCAAGGATTATTAAATTTCACAGCCACCGGCCCTCTGTTGGCCGCGGCCCTCTTCCTGAAACATAATGTACATTATCGTTCCGTTAATAAAAGAGGCAAAAGATAAAAATGAAATTTATGCATATTTGAAGCGCGAGAATTGAAGTTTGGAGCAAAAATCTGAATCGCTTTACTCATCCTTTCTCCGGTATCATGAACGACTTATTTCTTGCCCTGCTTGATAGCTAATGCGAATCGATATCCACTGTCACGGACTCACTTCATATAAAATTCATACATATATCCCGAATCTCATCACAGACGAAAAATTATGGCCATCATCTCACACGGAACAACGTCACTTCTCTCCTCCCCTGGTTACATGAAATTAGTAAAACCACAGAATAAATGAATAGGTTTTTAATCGCTTGATCATTTACAGGCAACCGTTTTACTGTCGTTCCTCTTCACCCTCATCGTTGTCATCTGATGTTAAACGAATTGAGATTAATGAACTAATAAGTGGGACGCCGTGCAATTGTGGAACATATTAGGCAATATAACTGTTTAGTAAAACAAACCAGGAGGCATTTTATCACTTTGAACAATTTGACCAAACTGTTTAGTAAATTGTCATCAAGATGAGTCTGATGAAAATGATCATGAGACGAAACTTTGGTTTACTGACAAAAAATACATTAAAAGCTTGCAAAATGGTCATTGATGCTCAGTGCTATATCGATCCGTTAATGAACTCGTGTATAATGACATGACTAGGAAATGGAGAACAGCATGCGATACCAGAGTTATTGGATTTGTTCGGTAAAGAAACATTGAGTAATGATTTTATCTTCTGGCTTCCTTGGTCTTCAGTCCTGGACTCGTGGATGTATCTTTTCAGATATTTGCTGCCCACTTCCATCATGAAAATGTCTTCTCGATAAGGCATCTTATGGATTACAGTAATTAAAATTCGATGTTACTGATTATCAGACGTCGAAACCCTCCATTAAATAATGATTAATTGATATTAACAACAAGCCAGTTGAAATGTATCAAAAATTGTTCCGAAAACTGTCCTCAAATAGCTCTTTTATATTTACTGGTGGATTCCTCACCAATGTTGCACGAGAACTTTGACGGTAGCAGATCAAATTTTGTTCTAGTAAAAGTATTACCATATTTTTGTGTACAGTTTTACCCTCGGGCTTTTGCAACAACGAATCGCTCTCTGCTACGGTCTTCACAGTTTGGGTGACTGGTAGAACGTGAGTAGTTCCTGCAAATTTCATTTGCTAGCACATAGATAGCTATTCATTATGCCTATGGAGAACAACCTTTCCGCGATTCTCAAACAAACGCATTGCATTTATTCCACGGGAAACAATCTTATCATTTACACAAGAAACATTTCAAAGATGACTTGTCCATTTGGCGCTTTTTCTACTTTCCTGACCAAGCATTCTCGTCGATCCTCGGCTTTCCCTTATTGGCAAAGATTACCAGTTCAAGCTGAGAGTGCTCTGGGTTCATTTTTCATAACTGAATTATCCACTTTGATGGTTCGCTTGCTTCAGAAACGCTCGGATAAGGACATTCGTTACGATGATGTACAAAATAAAATTAGGATGCCAACGGACAGCAAGCATATTCTGTTTCCTAAGGGAACCTGAAAATTGTTTACTGTATGTCTCATGAAGTCGTGCACATCCATGGGCTTCCAGTTGCCACCAAAATATCCTATACAAAGCAACAATGATCGTGGTCTTTTAGTGCTACCCGAAATTGGCCACAATTCTTGCATCTACTTCTTGAAAGGGAGAGACCATCGACAAGAATTTTCATTTCGAACATGCCATGAGCGGATGCCACAACAAAATCCTCTGCTAAAATTCCTCTCAACCGAAGTGATTGCAAACTCCGTTACCTAGATTAGTGACAGAAGTCACGAGCAGTGTTCTCAACAACGTTCTCGGAACATCTAAAGTCAGGTTGTGCAAGCCATATTACGGCAGCTGTCCTCATGGGCGCGTTTCCTTGAATGGCTTTTTCCTGTGCCGCACATCTTCATGAAAGCATACTCTCTGACAAATAACCAATTTTCCTTTTTTTCAGCAGCTGAGACTGAATTGTTGTGGGGAAACAGTTCACTTTCAGATAGTGAATCGCAGTTGTCCTCCGTTTCATTTCCCTCAAGAGCCACTAATTTCTTTTTGCTGACAAATGAGGAAAAATAAATTGTGCCTGCCTCTGGAAATATGACAGCACATACATTGCAATCGCCCAACAATTTACGCGGTTGCTGGCATCGTTTATAACATTATCTGCTTTCTCTTATTATGTGTTCTGAGACTTTGCAGTCATTTCGTTTACGGTTATCCGTCTCGCCATTGCCTTCAGGCGCCTCCTTTTCGTGGAACACGAATATCCACGCAGATAAACTTTAGTAAATACGATGAGCCTAAATGCTGGAAAAATAAGGGCAAATTCGTTTTGATGAAACAGATTAGCTATCACTGATTTTAATCACCCTTTTTTAAGCTGTACTGCTAACGGTGAATAAACCGACAAGGAAACTACAACACAACTTGCAAACCTACGGATTCAGCGCCAAAGCATTTGCGATTAACGTTTACAGACGTGAGGATAAAGTTTTCACACTGAATGCTCCAATTATTGTTGACAGCGCGGTCCTAAAAATGGAGCTATAGGTTGCTCTTTAGGATCACAATATAGTGACTTGTGTGCTTGAGGAAAATCTCCTTCGGTGAACTGTGAGTCCCGCGTTAGTTTTGGGACATATTTTGCGCTTGTATGACATTTTAAGCCTGGTAGAACAATCGAAGTCATCAGAAAACGAAATTATTTGTTTGCCCCCTCTGAGGATGGAAGCAGAATTTTAGGATATCTTCTTGTGTTTCCTGGGTTCGACTTGGCACCATTCCTAAGTAGAATAGGGCTGTGCTGTCAATGCATATATGAACAACCAATAGTGTCTACACGTTCATTCTTTTAAGTGTTCAGATATTCACATTAATTACTTTAAGAAAGGGACCATGGAGCAGTTGAGTAGCTAGTAAACAACATCAAGGTAAACTTGTCCAGTCGGAATTACCTCTATACACATAATTGATTGGAATATAAAAATCCATAAGTAACGTTGAGATTGCTAAAAGATTTTTGCTGAGCTTCATATATAAGCAAGTGTGTTGCTGAGGATATTGGAGCTCTTAGTTTATTGCTAAACAGGAACGCCAAATCCCCAGGTTTCCTGTCACTAACGATTTCTCCTCATTGGTGGATTTGTCTCTTTATATCATTGATGTTTACGAAGAACTTCATCTGAACTCTGGAAAATCCTGTGAATCGGAGGTTCTTAGTCCCGTGGACATCAAGGAGTCTGCAGCCACTTTATCTCCTATGCTTCCTGAATTCTTCACTTCTTTTGAGATCGCATGAAGAGCCACGTCTTAGGTGGAAATTCAAAATCCATTTACGCTCTATGCACCTCACTGGAAATTAAGTGAAAAATAATTTGTATTCCCTTCAACTGCGCTGTTAGCCCTTGTTGGAGGTGACCGACGAGGACAGTCAAATGACTAAATTTGGGCTAGGTGCTTTGTGTTGCTGGAATAGTAGATGAAGCAACATTGGATGTTCACCTACGAAATTTACATCGGAGAGTCATGTTCACGCCAACTCAGAGTTACAGGATGTGCCCGGCAAGTAGAAGGCTCCCGATGAAATGGCGGCTCGCGGCGTCAACCGTGGAATTGTATGGTATTGTACCCTATAGACATTTCCGTGCAAGAAATGTTGCATTTCAGTCAAAAAATGTGGGGATAAAAAGAAATAGGAAAAAATGTTACGCCCATCATATTATTAAAAATGTTAAAAATACCTCATCTCATTATGATAGGCCGAAACACGGCTAAGGTTTGTCAAAATGCATGCCAAACATGGGGCAGTGGAGTTATGTAGGTAGTGATTATGCAGAGTGTGGAACGAAAGGCGGATCGCGTAGAACTATGAGAGCGATACGTTGAAATACCGTTGTACAGAGGTTGCGTGGGGTCTGGAAGAATTTTGTGAGCAAATTTCTCATATGCTGAGAAGTGTTGATCACATAAATTGAAGGACAGCCCAGTCAGTTGTACGAAGGACACCCAGCTAATAATTGGTAGCTCCCGGAAAAGAATTTTAAAGTCTTTTCTAAATAAAACTGGAAAAATGACGGAAAATAGTGAAGGAAGAGCGGAAAACACACTCGTGTAGGAAAAGATGAATGGTACTTTGTTCACCTTGTAGTGCCGAAGCTTCCTGATTTGAAATGACAACCGTCGGAGACTCTTTACACAGGTCGAAATGTGAGTCGTCCACTTCGGATTTTTATCATTAGTAACTCCTACATATTTCACAGAATCAACCCTGGCGAGTGTTTCTGAGTTGATATATGACATTTCGGATGGGTAGATTAATCGAAATGAGGAGAGTTACAGAGAACAGACATTTGAAACATTTGGCTGTGTTGAGATTTAAACCAGCTTGTGCATAGAAACCGAAGACAGAAGATATTTTATAGAAAAACTTTGAAAATCATCGTTGTCCGAAACGGCTTGAGATTGGGCAACATGATCAGCATAATTAAACAAATGACAAGGGGAGCTAGTTGATAGTTTTCTGATGTGAGCAGAGAAGGTATAGGGTGAAAGAACAGGACCCCGAAACACTCATGAGTTGTTAATCATCGGTTTAGAAACTTTACCGTCCACTCATGTGCATTGAGTTCGGTTAGTAAAGTGTTCAGACAGCCATGCTAATACAGGCCTGAAACAACCAAATATTTCCAGTTTGTGACTTAGAAGAGTCTGTGGGACAGAATCGAATGACGACGAATAGTCCAGAAAGGCGCCACGAATAGATTTCATCGATGCGTCTAAGGGCTCACGGATGTGGTAGGCGACAGCGTCTAACCAAACTGCAAGGTGTCTTTAGGAGGATTCATAGAAGAATACAGGAGCTTAAGCACAGTAAGTCCTGTCAGCTTAAGACTAGTTGGTATTAAGGCGATGGGGCGAAAGCGTTTTGCTCAAGCACTAGAACTGCCAGAATTTGGATAGGAATAATAGTGACGGGTCTGCAACAGTCAAGAATAGAAGACAAGCTGAATACTGAGTTAAACGGAGAAATGAATGTAGCCGTCAGGGTCACAACACCATGCCTAAATCAGATGAAGATAGACTTTCAAGATCAACCGCTGTGGTAATTTTAGTGGTACCTAGACGATCGAGCACCTCTTCACTCGGAAAACTTGTAACTCTCATATCATCACCCCGTCCAAATATGACAGGGATATAAGTGGAAGGATAGATGAGAGCATGATTGATGCTGTCGACATAAGCAAAAGTTTTCCTATGCTTCTTCTTCCCACACAAGAGTCACGTGCCTCGCCATATGAATCGATTCTCGTTACCAATGTACTGTCGATGCGTTGGATTTCAGCGTTTATCAGGTTGGAAACACCGCACTCTTGAGTTACTGTGGGATTTGTAGAAGCTATCCTTGCATCTCCTTAGGGATTTCAGTTTCCAAGTGGAGATACGACCATTTGTGACGAATAGTGTTTCTGAGGGGCACCAAATATCAAAGATTGCATTGGCTGTTTCTGGGAAAATTTTGACAGTGCCATTGAGCGGGGATTCAAAACAGAAACAGGTAGATGCGAGCAAAAGGGATTTCTGAAGAAGAATAAGGTTGTTGCGTGAAAGGTCACGGAGGCGAACTTGGATTTGATTTGTTCCCCTGAATGAATGGAAAGTTGACCTAGAGTATATCTCGGGCCTTAACAGAAGCAGACAATGATCGCTACTTGAAATTTGAGCAATTTTAGGGAAAACGAATCAGGATGGTTGGTAGTAACCATATCTAAATTGGAGCCGCATCTGGTGGGACGAAAGCAGAGGTCAGTCAAATGAAACACAGTCAGTGGTAGGGTAGACGCATGATTGAAATCGCCTACAATAATATGCATATTGTCCTGCAGAAGAGAAACAATAAATACTAGAAAAGAGTCGAAAAAAGATGTGATATTTTGTTGCGAGCTAACGAGGACAATGTATAAATTGATTGTGTTAGTGCCGTTATGATGAGAAAACCTGGGATGAAACTGTGTCGCGAGACAGTCAGTTCCGTTTAGCGATTACGTATAAACAACGCGGGACCTGCCAGACGAGGAGTTTATGTTGCCAGACCGCCTCCAGTCTTCTTATTTGAAATTCTGCCCTGCCGATGGATTCTGAAGCCGTCTATTGACACCAATGTATCAACGGTATCAGAATTCAGCCACGATTTTTGTATGCAGATGACACGCGTGTGAACGTGAATCGGTGACTGAAGCGAGAGGGACAGATGCGACATTTTCGTAAACAGAGAGCGGAATGGACATCTTGGCTGGAAGGGTGCATTTAAGAGCTGCTTTCCAGCCAGCAGGAATGGTTCTGTTGGATGGACTAAAATATCTTTGGGATGCGGCGGACGGAGACCATTATCGAACCGAAAATCGGAGAAGGATATAACGAAATAGCGAACACAGAATTGTAACTAAGTCAATCAAGAAATACTGTTTCCTCTGTTGCCACTGCTGCCCCTGGAATTATCCGGAGTGCCATTTTGTCCACGTTTCGTTTTATGCTTACGTATCTTCCATCCCATACCACGCGCATAAAATGCTTTTCAAATGTACAGAAGATGTAATATTTGGTCCGCCGTATTTCCGTAATGCTTTGTTTTCAAAATGAGGTCAAAGAACTTCCAGGATGGTCCAAGGAACACAATCTAAGCATCAAGACCAAAGTATGTGCATGTATCATATTTTCTTTAATGTTTGCTTAAGGCTCTTTGTTTTATGTGACGCTGGGACTCCAGTATCTGGTGATGGGTGTAAGCGACTCACCAAGATACAGTAACGTATATTGGCGTGACACTGAATCGAAGTCTTATATTGTCATCTCACGTGAAATACTCTATGACAAAAATTAGATGCCTCTCAGTTTATGTCTCGCGCCTTAAATTGGACCCCGTACACACACTTTATCAGACGTTTTGTTTCTTTCGTCTGTTCGCCTCATTGGTTCTATGCATCTCCTCCTCACTTTTCCGATCTCTTATCAAAGGGAATCAGATCAATTTCTAGATCTAGCTAGCTCCTATCCCCTGGTAGCATTTCATCCAGACATCGTTGGTTGCTTTCATATTTCACCACATCAAAGCTTGTCAAAAGCTTTTTACAACAATGGCCACTAATTCCTCTCACCCTCTACATGAACGCCTTGCAAAGTGCAATTCCTCCTTTGTCACTGATTCCAACCACTGTCATCCTCATGCAAGTGCTCGAGCATACAAATGTTCTACTATTTCAAATCTTGCCTGATTCGTGAGAAATCACAAAATCGCATCATTTC
>LUCM01000771.1:0-14545 GCA_008360955.1 Fasciolopsis buskii | reverse complement strand
CCATTGTTTTGTGGATGATGCAACCCCAGATAATTGTGTGTTGATCTGTACCATCGTGGCTTGGTTTTATTCAATTATTTAAAGGGCGATTTCCAAATCAAGGAAACATAACTTTAGGCAGACGCATTTTTAATCGGTGGCACGTTCTCTTTGTATTGACCTCGATAATTTCCGGCCGGTGTATACCGACCGACAACGTAGAGTGAATGCCCATCTTTTGACAAGGCTCGACCGAAACCTGCACGACTAGTTTTCTTCCAAACCACTTGGGTGAAATGACCTGCAATTGAGAGAAAAATCTTGTAGACATTACATATATATATATATATACGTTTCCAGTGCATTCCCTTCTTTAAGATCATGCGAGAGCGCACTGCTATCTCGGTTAATTTTTCGTGGAGTGCATCAAGGACCGGGTCTGATCATTTTGGTTCAATCATTGTGACACACAGGACACATCAATTTCAGACTGTTAATAAGGGCAGCCTGTCAACAGACGTTGGTTTGCGCGATCTGCTGAGCGACGGGGTTGCTTCCAAACTAATGAAATTATGAAGTTGCGCAATACTCTGAGTAAGACAAATAGCAATTTATATCGAACGTGGTAGAAGGGTATACGTAAACGTTGCTTTCTGAGCTCCGTTGGATTTCGGATGGAACATATTCGAGTGACTTAGTGCCGATCCCTAAATCATACTAAGTATAGCCAAGGAGAAAACAAAGGCCTTTTTGGGTAAATTCTGCATTGAATTAATTGGAACGACTCCGACTCTGAATTCCAAGTGTACCTTAGTACTTACTATTCCATAAATACATGCAGAAATTAACAGAAACTCGGAAATATAAAACTTGACTCTTTCCTGGTTAACTCTAACCTCCATGGCAATCTACGGTTCTGCATATTTTGATTGTTTTAAGCAATTCACTACTGAAGAATCACTGAAAATCTTGTTTATTGAAAAACCCAAAAATTTGGCATGTCGACTCCGCGACTGCACACACCCAATGAGTGGTTGGAAATGCACTTGGTGATACTATTCCAATTAAGCGCCGCATATACTTGCAGACTGGGCTTCAGCTTTATGAGTAATACTTGATTTTTATGATTTGTACTTAAATTTTCCAGCCATTTGCTCTGACAAATTTCGGCTAAATAGAAATCCGACTGAGTGGTAAAGAAAGAATGTCAATAGTCAGAAATGTGAATACGTCTCATCCCTCTTTCTTGGCCTCGTATGAAAAGCACCCCGAGAATTCTATAACATTCAGTTATAAACTGGAGTAAACTGTCATAATTGTCAAATTTAGTACAAAACAACCGAAATCCAGTGCGTAGTAAAAACGCTGTGCCTATATTGATAGTTTTTGGTTGCGTTAGACGTACCTGAGCGTTGCGGTGCCGGACAGTTAAAGTCATGCAACTTGATCTCATCATACCACATTTGAGTAGCTTCTTCACCTGAAGACGGGAGAAGTAGAACTTATCGAGGAAAACACAACAATAAGTTAAATGTGTTCAACCAAATAAAGATCAACCGGTCTTTCGTGTGAGAGTTTACAAACTCCTGGCGAAGTTAATCAGCTGGGCAGATTTTTCCGTAAAAGTTTCAACTCACTCTTGGAAGGAGAAATCTTGGTTTAAAAATCAATTAGGCCTGAAACTTTGATGAATGATTGCATTTATGCATTGCGTTAAGTTTAGTGCAATGAATGTCGAACAAATTCAATTAAAACCAATTCCCCAATACAGCTATATTCGTAAGTATAACTAATTAGTAAAGATTATTAATTATGTACGCTGAAGAATGAGGACGACTAGAGAAATAAAGCTAAAGTGTTACCTAGACAAGACGTTTCCAGAGACACATTTCATAGGTTTAAAGAGTACGGTACAAAATGGGGGATGAGTAACACTTGACAAGCTTACGTTCGGGAATGGACCAATTCAACTCGAGACCTGGTGACTGAGAATAACGTAAACTGGGTAGCATTAAACTACCAGGGGTTGGGTCGGTTATGCCAAAATATTAGACCACAGAAGGCAAAATATTTGTCAATTTTCAGTCTTTAACATTTGACGAAATGCACCACCAGAAGGCGATATTATTTTCACACGGCTTTGGGAAGATCGACAAAGAAACTTTGAAGACTATAGGAAACATTACAGACACAAACACAAGTGGTTTCAGCAAATGTTGATGAACGTGGAAAATATTTTAAATAAGAAGTATGAAAAAGTAGATGCAGAATCGTTAGGCATAGACCATGGATGTGTTCGGACCAGAAGAAATTTCGTGTAGCGTTACTGCAACATTGTTCACCAGGGTTAGTTTGCATAAAGCTCTGTTTCCAGCATGCAAAACTGAGCAAATACTTAGCATGAAAGACAGACGATGCCGCTTCGCAGGCGAACAAATAATCTCATTACATTTGGTTGAATTAAATGTTGGATTAGAAAAAAAGACTGTTAAACAGTGTTATCAGATATGGTTCAAGTCACAAAGTCGTCAACATATTTGATCCGGAGTTTATCAGAAGCCTCAGGTAAGTTAGGTCTAAAACAATGGCAGAAATGGAGAAAACGTAACGTCATGAAGAATTCTTAACTGCGTAGTGACACAATCAAGGGTGCCACCAATGATGGAGGTAAATTCACTTGATTATTCCGGCGATTCTCTCTTTAACAAGCGAGTAGCTGACTTTGCGCGTTCACTAAGGACAGACTAGAGCATCAGGGCTTAATTACTGGTTATGGTAAGCAAACGTGCACTCATCGTGAGTGGAAACACATGACTCGACAAAAGTGAGAACCAAGATCCAGGAAACTTTAGGAAAGGGGAGGTAAGTGCTAGGGGGAAAAATTTACCAGCTTCTTTCTTTTATATATTAGGAATTTTCAGCTGCCCGTATGACTTGTTTACTTCTTTTTCTGCTTGGCAGTTGACGTTGAGATCCGTGAGCGGCTCAAACATACCCAAAAAATATTTTTTAATAACGGTATGTTGTAGTCCATGTGCTCAGTGGTTTTCCTGATCTGAAGTTTCCGTGCTTCGACAAATACATTACTGGAACAGACCTCAAAAGTAAAGGTGGATCGGGCGAGGTCCCCGCGCTAATTTTGTTGATACCACCATGAGCACCGATTAGAAAGAGTATAATTCATTAAATTCGACGATTGTTCAACCGTCTTGCCCCTACGCCACGCAAGTACCTCATTGCACTAAAGTTGCAGGGATGACCTAATTTATCAAGAACTGTTACCGTATAGGGCAATTTAATTTTATTGATTTCCGCTCATGTTAAAGTGCCTATCTTTTTGCATCTATCTTTCGTTTTTCGCTTCCTTTATTAATGAAACAAAACTGCATATCATTTTTCAGAAAGGGGGCCGCGGCCAACAGAGGGCTGCTAAGTGGGGAAGTTGGCCGGCGGCGGGAGGATTCGAACCCTCGACCTTCACGTCCAAACGCCAAGACCTTATTCGCCTGGCCTTACAAGCAAACGATCTCTGACCAATTGAACTTACTCCTTTTAACGTTTGAGAGTTTTCAAAAACCTAGAAAGTCAAAAATAGAAAGACACTCGTGGACCGGAAACGTCCAGGCAAAACGTTGGGAAGGATGTTAGATGATTACAGGTAACCGAGGCATCGGATCCTCAGAGGCGATTAAAATCAGCATTACCAATCCTATCTTGGATAAAACTTCAATTCTGTTATGAACACTGTTTGATTGATTTTATGGACTTATGAACTAATATACACGACATGATATATCCCTAAATAGACCTTTAAGGTATCTGCGATGAAACATTGATCTAAGTTGGATTAGGTAACCGTATTCTTGGCGAAAATGATCTCAGAGTTTTACACAAGGGGTAAATCGGGTTATACATTTTCCCTGGTACGAGATCAGATTGTTAATCACAGTCAGAACATTGCAATCTGAATAGCTAAAATTTTTAGCAGCCCGGCAATTCAGAAGCGACTAAATGAATTGACAAAAACAACTTTAATCATTCAAGAAGGCGGAATCCGTGCGCTTGGCGTTATGATCAGTTGGTTTTATCTAGAATTCGCTGTTCGCATTGCGGTAAAAACACCATTTCCTCACGATATAAGAACCTATTGTTTTCCAGCGTGTATCGAAACTTAATCCGCCAAGTGAATTGTTATTTGAATATTTTGAGATAAAACGCAACGTGTTCAGTGATGTTTGTAATGAGCCGAAGTTTCATTTATCTTGCAGCGCAATTTCTATAACCAAATACCACTTGAATAGTTGCGCCGGAAAGGCCACACCAAATTTAACCCACCAAATCTGTTTGTTGCCAACACCAGCGCTCAACAGGGTGATTGTTGTAGCCGTCGAGTTCAGTCAGCGCATCAGCGCCCCCCCTGTATATAACCACTCGTATTGCGTAGATATTACACCTCGCGCATGCAATTCGGTTAGCCTGATAAGCAAACCTGCTGCATGCAGGCCTGTTCGCTTGCATTTGGAGGGATGAGTTCTCGAGGCCGCCACAAATCATTCTGACAAACCGCGTAATTTTGTGCAAACGTAAAAAAATACAAACGTGAAAATGGGTCCCGATCCTAAACACTTCAGTGCACGAACTCGATGAGTTTTGGAGCGAATAGCCGTTTAATGCATTCAAAATTTATCGAAAATCGAGAGTTCGATTTGGGTGGATATCATTACTGATATTGAAAACGTACCTGTTAATGCCGCTCGTCCAGAGGAACCCTTGTACGCCAAATTCTCGCCATATGCCTCCGCTACACTGTGCTGCATGCAACCGGTTTTGGCAAGTTTTTCTGCCCAAATCTGCGAAGCTTCTGCCAATTTGCTATCAAACGTCAAAGCCGGGCAACCATGCAACGCGCGGAAACTAAGGCATTAGCAGAAGAGGAATTTGTAATGTTGAGTGAACATGCTAGATAAGCAATTGACTAATTATAAACACTTTGACAAACGAATGTTGAAGGCTTTCCGACGTATCTTAATGTTGCATTTCGAAAGTTAGACAGGACTAAGAAAACAAGTGTTCCGGATTTCTGCGTATGCCTTAAACAGCAAGAAAATAAACAGAATAGCTAGAATAACGTTATCAGGCAACATATCCTCTCTAGAAAAATACCGCTCACCTGGGTATGTATTCCCAAAACGAAAACAGGCGAGTTGTGTCTTTCAAATCGTTATTTTCTGGTCTCGGCAACAGAATATCATACTCAGAACGAGTGAGAAAAACTCAGTGGTGCACAGAGGTATTTGAGTGGAATGACTTTTTTTCGATAAAATGCATGATGTAATCTAGAATTTCTTGGGAGGACTCACTGCAAGTTTCCATTACGTCATTGCAACCTAGTTTATCAGTAATCGAATGACTTTAGTGTAAACAATTGTCACTGGTGTCTGATGCAGTCAATTGCGTTAAAGATATGAATTTTGTTAGGAAACAGACGATAACTTGAAGTTAGATAAGTACAGTGTAATTACGACACATACAGTATTTAGTAAAAATTCACTGGTTTTATTTGTTTGCGAAGCTAAACGTTGCAGGTCAGAATATTGATATCGGAAGTCTGCTTGTTCACTTGTATTTGCTCTCGGCTGGTGGCTCAACAAACAACATGTCCGAAATGAGGCAAACGATGGCACCTTCTGCAGACTCCATGCGGATCACCTAGGTGATAAGGACAAAAATCTTTGATTCAATGAAATGATCGCCTTTCCGTTCTCTCTCTCTATGTATATATATATTAGAGGTTAGAAGGCTTACACTGAGTTATAACACTTATTGTGACATCTCGATCCGAACCATACATATATAATTGCCATTAGCAGATGATTTAATGCGATTTCCACGAGGTCCGCCAAGGATCGGCAACGTCATGTTAATCACTAAAACAGGGGAACAATGGACAGCTGCTCACGGGACCAAACCTGAGAAGGAAGACCGGAACGAGCGATTTTGCGTTGACTAACCTATCCGTCGCATTAACCGGGCAGGCTGTCGGTAGGTTATCGAACATCCGGAATACATGATGTGACGTCCTCCTGTACTTTGGAAATCGCAGACTTTTGCTGCCTAGAAGACTGACTTCCAAGTATCCAAGATGTTTGCTTTATTATTGTTCTTTCCGGGTTTGTACTCAATTGGAGAGACGGTGAAGTGCATCGTCGATGTTTTCTAACAAGGGTTAAATAGCCGTACAAGCATTCTACGATTTGTTACCGTTGGACGAACCAACCTAAGATTACCGTATAAGCTTAGATCATCAGTGACACTAAACGTCAAATCCGTTGTCTTTTCCTAGAACCTGTTCATCTATCCCTTTGTTATTTAATAAAAATACACATAAAAAAGTGCAGATCGTTCGTCATCAAACGGCGCTATAGTAGTAGATCAGTCTCTTTGCCAGTCCTGTTCCCCAGTTGTTCTCAAACTCCAGTGTAAGTTCTATCATCTGAAATCTTGTTAGACAATATTACAAACCTAGATTTCCCGCTCCGGATGCTCACAACTTCATACAATCCAGTCAATTCAGTTTTCTGTAACTGGTCGGCCAGAAATACAAATAACAACCATTGAGTTAGCTGCGATTGCATATTAAAAACCAAATACTACCTGAGCAATAAAATTAGGTTCGCATAGGATCATGTGAATGTTAGGCAGGATTCTTAATCCACTGAGACAAGGCAGAAGCGGTAAAAATTATCAGCATTTGGAAATGACACGAGACACAAATCTAATCCCTTCTTGTCTCCTGCAAATCCTCTAGGTTTCAGCGGACTTGCGCTTGTGTCTATGATGTACTGAATCTGTCATTCACCGGGAATTGTAAAACGTTGATAGTGCTGTGCACGTCCGGACGGTGATTCGTTTCTGAACGCGAATGAATGATGTTACCACATTTCATTTCGAGTCACAAGAGGTCCGCTTCACACGCTGACTTCCTAATACTGACCGCGCTCGATTAAAGTGCATCGAACTATGCATACATGTACCGCCAATTCGGATGCATTCAGAAGTTTTCTGTGCAAACATTCTTAGGATTACAGTCCTTACCGGGCATGGAGAAACGTGAGCTTATCCCATGAATCCATTTCCAGTTTTACCATATTATAGCAGTTTAAGGATGACAAAAAATGCCAGTTGACTAAGTGCAACTTTGGTTGTCAAAGCAAACACGTATAATCATGAACAGACGATTCCTAATGCGGCATCAAAGTTTCGTAGACGTTTTTTGGGAGGACATTAAATTGCATCCTAGGATGCTTTCTTTTGAGACAGTAAGTTTTGTTTTATCGTCTATCCTACCCAGCTTGCACATGCAGACTGAAGGTAACCATTTGTTAACTGGGAGATTTTGCATAAACCGCGTCCAAAAACCATCGTTGATCACAAAGGAATTATTTTTGTTTGAAACGATCTTGAATTGTACCAAAGTCTATCCTGCGCCATGGTCATTTAAGTGCGCTGCGTTGATGGTCTGCATTGTTATCGTGACAGCAAAACAGCCGGACGGAAACGACAAAATCCTTTGATACCACAATGCAGAGAGTAATAAACTGATTTAAACGTCTCAGTCAATTTGAATTCTTCCGTTTAGATGTCTCGCATTTTTCATCCTAAAGGCAACCAGCAATTACATTATATCCAATGTATAAACAGTGTCCAAATCACGTCATGCATGGAGGAAATCAATCACTTCTGATTGTGACCACAGATGTACCCACATTTATCCTGACAGAAGTTCCTTCTCTTAATCCTGAGGCAATTTATTACTGATACTCCATGAAACATTATCCAGATAAAATTCAATAATATTTACGCGCCCCGAGAGTCAGCGGATATGCAGTGTGGATTAATCATGCACCAGAACCGTGGGACTAAAAGTATTTTAAGCAATCTTGTCATTGGACGAATGCTCTGTGGCGACCTGAAAAGCACTAAGAAAGGGGACATTTTTAGGAGGATAACCTTGAAAGGATTCTCTAGCTTTCTGATTTCCTTCGAAGTTGCTTACACTTACAGGAATAAAATCGGAAAAAGCCTTACAAATGGGTCGAAAGTGATTGCACTACAGATATTGAAATTTTGGCGTTTTGGTGGCCGATATCATTAGGAATCAAAAGGATCTCTGAAAGAATCTCCATAGTAGATTTCACCACGATTTAGTAAACATGTCATCCTGAGCGGGGTGGTTTAATCTGAACTCGTCCAAAATCAGGCGTAAGTGCACTTAGATCGAGTGAATGCTCCATATAACGTCATGCCGCGGTTTGAAACTTGATCCCATCCAAGATATATTTCATGTTCTAAGGTAAAGATTAAGTGAAGTAACTAACCAGTGGGTACTAGCAGAGACAATTTCGCACGTGAGTCGTCGGATAACAGGTAAACTGATCAAACATAGCTGGAGGATAGAGACGGACCCATCGGTTGTTACCCCCAATTTGTGCTGGATTTCTAGCCATACACGCGTTTAGAACGTTGTGAAATAATCTGATTTCGTTCTCCTTAGGGGGCTTCTGCACACTCGTGGTTGAGGAAAAATGTGATCAACTAAATCGGTGAACTTATGCTCGCTGGATAAAACGAAAGCTTAGAGCCAGTTAACGAGAAACAATTGCCAGTTTTCGCTGAAAAAAACAAGCATAAGTTCCAGGAAGAACTATATAATAAATATATATATATATATATTTACAATTTGCACGTTGGATGAATTGCACATGAATTACTTACCGGTTGTGAGACCTGATGCATTCCTCATTAAATTGTTTGTCCATCTTGCTTGTCGGATTGATTATGCATTTAGACTAATTGCCAATATAAATTTGCTCAAACGCCATGTGCTCCTGCCTTTCCCCGTTCTCATCTTCTACGAATGTCACGTGTTCCTCAGTTAATTCGACCAATCAGAATGTCTCAATAAGGGGCACACTGAAAATGTATGCTCTCACGTGACTTTTCCTCGCTATAGGCAATATCTGGTGTCACTTAGTTGGGTTGTTGGATGAGCAGATGACCGTCATGCACAAAAGATGAAAGAAATTGAGAACATATTATCAACGCGAATTTCGGATGGGCTAGGGCTAGGGGTTTCCCCATTGTGATTACAACGGAAACGATTTCCATGTGCCTTAAAATAGTCAGCTGACTCGAATTTTCAACAATGTATCTCGTTCTTATGGTAACCGTCACATGAATAACCTTCAACCAGTTTATTGACAAACAATTCCTAATCTTCATTAACTTGACAGAGAATGAACAGTAAACCAAAATTTTTTGAATCGGAAGTCGTTCTTCGCAGCATTGTCATATCACATATTCAGTGTTATTACGGTCAAGATTCTCTCACACTTTCCCATTAAACATTTATGCTTGCTGGTCAACGAAACGTGCATCCAATCGAAATTTGACTGCGCTATTCCAATCGGTTGAAAGTAAACCATCCAGATTTGGAGTTTGATAATTTATCTTGAGTGCCTAAATTGTTGGCCAACAGTGGTCCAGGACCAAGCGGTGATAATAAACACTTTCAAAATCTAAGATATTCCTACCCGTTTCAAATGGAATTCGGGCATAAGATATTTTGTGCAACGGATGGTGCAGAAGAAATTAATCGTCCAAAACGACTACTCGGTGCTGTTACCCCATTTGTTCAACTGCTTTGGAAGAAATTCATCCATGTAAGCAATCTCGCGACGGTGACGAGAATGTGTTCCAGTTCACTACAAGAGCTAGACACCTAGCTTATTCACTCCGTTTACGAGTGTATAATATTTAATATCTAACGAATAAGTGCCACGGTTTGCCTCGTTAACTTGACTTGTGGGGTCGTTTAAGTGTGTCCAAACACTTTCGGAATACCGCGTGATTCCAGAGCCACGCAAATGTGTCCACGGTGCCGTGAACACACGGGTTCAGAGTGAAACAATAACTTTTTGGTGCTCTGGTTTCGAACCATTGCACATTGAGAGTTGATGTAAAGATAGGTGCGAAGGAAAAATGATCGTTGTGTAATCTGAAGAGATTGAGAAAAGAATTATTATTGAAACGCTAGATCCAATTTTTCTGAATATAAATCACATTCTAGATTCAACCTGAACTCTCTAAGAATTCACAAAGGATACAACGTGACCAAGCACACAGTACATTTGGAACTCAATACCTCTGACCAAAACCTAGCAACCGTTCGATCGCTTTCCCTGATCGTTCTCTGTCACCTTATTTCTTCATTTACCGGTGGCACAAACTAAGTATTTTGAATCTTGTTTTCACGATAGAGCAGAATACTAAATGAATGATTAACTTATAAAATTTGTAAGGGAAAAGCTTTCTGCTTTTTGTATGTTTCACTTTGCAGGAGGACGGCATTCAATAAGATTCTCAAAGATCCAGGAGATCCGTGTGCAGCAGCTACTGTGTTAGACATTTGACCACGGACGGTGGATGGTTTCGCGGGTAATATTCTGTGGATGAAATTATGCCAGGACTGGGACACGTGTTCCGGTATGATAAACTTGGTGGCTTATATCCTGTTCAAGGTAGCAAGCTTCGGCGGAGTTCACATGATTTTACTCGAGCTGAAGGATGATTAAAAAGGGCCGAGGCCCAGTAAGCGCATCACCCGACGTTGACAGTTACACAAAGAAAATCAACGTAGCAGCTCACAATATTTCACAGTACACAACTGGTCTCAAACTGTCTACATGAACGCCTTCATCCATTCTCTAACTGTCCAGTTTGTACGTCAAGCAAGTTGAAGGTGCCGTCAAAGTTTGGGGAATGGTCACATTTTTGGGTACTGAGAATATGACACAACTAGCTCGGAAAGGATTATCCTCGACGGCTGGGCCCTGGTCCAATCGGTGAATATAGTCCATGCCACGTGACATGTATCTGGGTTGATCAGTGCGACCACACCAGACATTGCAGTAAGTTAGCCAACTTTGATATGAATGTAACAATTTCTCGTTCACATCAGTGGTATTAATGGACCCAGATTTAGCCCAGATTATTTCGGACGGGAACTCGGCTTTCCTCATTGGGAGTGCGTCAGGCCTCGTTATCCGGAGTACGGGGTAAGGGGTAGGTTGGTGGTTTATAGGCTTAAAGTCAGTTGGCAACACCCCTGTGCAAACGGCCCCACCCGAAGTTGTTTTTTAAGGCGCTCACGAATTTATTCTCTTCTGCTATTTCCACCTATTTTCAGCCACGATTACAGGACCTACAGGTGAAGTACAGAGTGATTAGAAGTTGCTCCCTTATCTGGTGAAATCCCAAGTCCGTCATGCATCAGACAGCTTTTGGGGTGGAGCTTAATTCTGAGTCTGTCGCTATGATATTGTCCAATTAGCGGATCAGATACCCGTGTTCACGCAGGTTGTAATTCAGCAGAAAGCTGGTCGGTACATTTATTGTTGATCTAAACGATTCAAAATTTCCCAGTTTAAAAAAAATGTTTATTAGTAATCATTCTAACAGCAACAGTGCAAATATTCTGCCATACACGGTTCCTAAAACCTGCAGGGCACCAATAAAAGACCAGTGATACAGGTACATTGCCAAATGAAGTGAAGCTGACAGTTACCAGTCTGTTGTTAGAAAGAGAGAACCTTAGGCTGGCTTTTGATGTATGTGTCATGTCGCAATCCACCTTCGAAATTCTCCACCGCGAGCTCAAAAGCAGTTTGTGGTTGCGCTTCAACCCTTCTAGCTCGCCCTCGATTAGCAAAATAAAACCTAGACAATCATTGACACGAAAGATTCATCTGTTTTCGGTCATGCATGGAACACCACAATTATTCCCCATCCATTTTTTCCATCTGGCTAATATAGTCCCTCTTAAAATTCTTCGTAATCTATTTTGATGAGATAGTCTGAGCATGAATCATTGAAAGTAACATTGTTCGCTTAGTTTTACTTTCTCAAAATTTCCAAAAAGCGACAAAATGAAATTGATGTAAGCATGAAAGCAAGGGTATTTTTGAAGTTCAGGAACAGCTTTGATAGACTTAGTCAGAAACCCGGTGATAAAAAGCGAATTTGGTGATACCATTTTATCTTCTCTCTTCCTTTATTAATGAAATAACAATGTGCATCATTTTTCAGGAAGGGCGACCAGCATAGGGGAAGTTGACCGACCACGAACTTGTTGCCTTGGATACCGCCGGTTAAGGCATAAATCGATTTGTCATTCCGGCAGATTCTGTGCAATAAAAAGGAATCGTACGTAAATCAACGACAGACGTGACATTGATGTCCACCAAAGTGACTTACCATTACCAATCCTAATCACACACGTCGTGGACTGGATAACGAGCCCTGCCCTGAGGTTCAAAGGACTGCAACTCAGCCACGATTGTTGGATCATTGATTTCTAGGTTACTGAGGCATTTGTTATTCTGGAAGAATTT
Organism: Fasciolopsis buskii; assembly: GCA_008360955.1. Taxonomy (NCBI): domain Eukaryota; kingdom Metazoa; phylum Platyhelminthes; class Trematoda; order Plagiorchiida; family Fasciolidae; genus Fasciolopsis; species Fasciolopsis buskii. Next base: position 2,114 of record LUCM01000771.1, on the reverse strand, counting down.
TCTGGGACTGTCCAGTTAGTTCTAAACTTGATTGCATGGGAAGACAGTGATGTTGATCATGTGATAAACATATCAATAATAGTAATTCAGAGCTGTACATAACCTATCACGGTATCCGTATCAAAGGCAAAACGTCGGATCAGACGCATAAGTTCACTTGCCTGGTTTCCACTATCCAACTAAACGGTCAGACTGAACAATGGGTTAAGCTTCGTTTAGACCTTGGCAGGAGACCGTTTGTAGGCCCTCGCAAGATATTGCGGTATTCCAGTGTAATAAGTCTCAACGAAAGTCGATCCTTTATCGGGCTTCCACTGCGAGCACTAATTCACACCATACACAGTATCAATTGTCCATCGAACTGATCGTGGAAACAATGTTGAAACACACAGATTCCATGACCTGATAGAGGCACAAACAGGCACATTAGGACGGTCAGGTAACACTTAATTTTTGTATGCTGTTCCCAATCTAGTCGCGATTTACAGTAAAAAGGATGGACAGAATGCTCCGGTACACTCTATGAACTTCGGATCCACTGAAATGCTGCCTACGGAATTTCCTTCTCTCGGATGACCTAGTCATACGGAAAACTGTTAGCCCATATTCGTGTACAGTTATCCAGTTGGCTTTGAGAGCTGATTCGGATGACCAGATAGTCATTGATAGTTAATAACTGTTCTCCTCACAAAGTCTCCTTTGTTCTGCCAAATTAGACCTGGGGAATGTTCCATCTACTGTTCCGTTGCGAGCATCTGAATTGACGGAGCACAAACAACAGAGTTCGAGAGAAATTTATGGTCAAGAAAAAACAGAATTTGTTTTCCTCGAAATTCCATTATTTTTTCGAAAAGCGGTTTGCACGTGCGTCGATTTCATCCAACATGATCAAATTTTTTTTACGATAGCATGTCTAACCATGCGATTGCGAGTTATCATCCTGCAAACGGCATGCGCCATCACAGATTTTCTACTTAATAAAGGGACTTAAAATTTTCTAAATTTTATATACAGATATGTAAAGAAGAAACCTCAGGAATTGCTTGCGAATGGCACAGCGTAATTTCGCCGAATCCAATATCGATATCATCAGTCTCATACACTATCAACAAGTCAACATCCAAGGTGACCTTGCCTCGTAGTCGTTTGGCCGAGCTGCATTAATCGCTTACATTGATACCATGACAGTGAAGCAGAAACGGAGAAACAGTAAAATCTTTTGACACCGCAATGAAACAGATAAGGAACTGATTTCAAAGGATCGGTAGATTTAGAAATTGGTCAAACCTTTCCGGCCTTTCACTCTGAATAAGGCCACCATTTGAATCAAATTAAACAAATGAACTTTGCCAAGAGCATAATTTTTATAGATAAATTCAAACAAATCCGAAAGTCACCACAAATGTAATTATATTCATATTAGAAATTCACGACAGAAGTTTCTTTATCTAGTACCGAGGCAGATTGTTATCAATAATGTATGCACCAACGTCTAGGCAGACCTGATTTGTATTGGAACGTTCGAAATTCACCTTAAATGTGGCCTGAATTAATCGCATAATAAAGCAGGGAATATAACTTTCCTGTGCAGCACTAGAAAATTAGGATCAATTCAGTCTAAGGACCCGTTAAATGTGTTTGTGAAGAAGTGCCCTAAGAAGACTTGAAAAATACTCAGAAAATGGACATTTCTAGATGGAATTTCTCCGACAAAATTGTCCCGGTTCCTCATGGCCATCCAAGGTGCTCACTCTCGGGAGAATAAAATCAGAAAGTCCTTATAAACGGATCAAAATAGAATATACCTCAGATAGAGGGAATCTTGTCGTTATGGCAGCAGAGATATTCTTAACATTTTATGGAAGCATCCAATATGAAAAGACTGCAGTGTTTCCAAAACGAGCCCATTGTTTCACCTGACCAGAAATTATCAAACATATTACCCCGAGTAAAGTAGTTTCCTTTTAATCTAAAGTAAATCGAGTAAAAGTATACTTAGATGGAGGATAAGCTTCATACAAAATCATATCCTGGCCTGAATCTTGATTCTGTCAAAGTAGGTTTCGTGTCTTGCGGTGATAAGTAAAGGAGGTTACTTAATCAATATATATTGA
>LUCM01000769.1:456495-480799 GCA_008360955.1 Fasciolopsis buskii | reverse complement strand
ACACGTACGCAGAAAAGCGTCGTACGTGGGGGGAGTTTGATTTGTTTGGATTGCGACGGACGCCTTCTCTATAGTAAGATGATTCACACAAAACTTTAAGTTAGGGGACCTAGGATGAAGCGTGAATATCAATAAATGGGTTCCCAAGCAAAAGTCGGGTGGAACTTTGTTTCACCACTCGAATTGGAGATCCATGAAATTCCTATTTTCATTGCATGGGTATTCAATTCCTCGTTTCATACTTCGATGAATGCATACGAGTAAATTCAGTTCGTTCAATTACGACACGTTGCGAACCGTGCGTTTTGCTGGTATGGTTATATGAATGGTTGATTCAAGGCTCCTAATTCAACAGCAGTTACTATCAGTTTCGTTTTAGTTTCATACTGAAGTTGCATTCTATGGCACAAAGTTCCCTCATCTTATGAAGATTCATTCTTTTGGATTTCCTGCCCTTTCAATAAGGATAAATCTTGAATCCGTGATTTGCAAGGATGATCCATTCGGTGTTTCGCAACTTTTAATGATGATGATTCAAGATGATGTAACAAAAAAACTGACACAGAAAACGGTATGCTCTCAGTCGCTTTGCTGCCCGCGGTAACTGACCGTCCTGTGCGCTTCTTGACCGTGCGTTTCAAAACAAGCACGCAACTATGCCATCTGAATTCGTCTCTGATTAATACTTCGTGTACTCGTGAGTAACAAAACAGCTAATGCCAATTTGAAAGATTGCTGTCCAGGGCCACACTAGCTAGATTGCTGCAAAATTTCCCCAATTATTGTTACTTCCTGTAAAATTTCTAGTACCCTGCTGCTGCATACACGGCAAGCCAAAATCGTTTAACGTGAAAATAAACCAGTCAGATAGAGAATGGCTGATCATAAAATGGGCTCAAATATCGGAGAATTCGCATAATTATTTTCGAACACAAAAGAAATGAAATTTTTTTCAGAATTTAACTTTTGTTCTTTACCTCCGATTAGCTTTTTGGTCCTTGACATCGGAATGCGTTTCCATAAATTCGTGGAAGCGATTTAGTTGATTTTTTCCACTTGTATTTTTCATTAACAAATAGCAGTTGGAGTTTAGACGAGTTTGGATATGATTGTGTGGCTGCCGCCTTGCAGTCTTCAAATATATTGGAGTTTGTTAATTCTCCACGTACGGATGCCTTCCGCAAATCGCAGCCTAGTTTGGTAATCACCAATGGAATTAAATAATTTAATATTGCCCGTGGACCCACCGTAAGTAGCGAAGGACCGAGTACTGATCGAACTGGTGCGCCGGTTAATGTGCGTACGGATATTAGTTTAAATGTTAAATTGTTATGAGCAGTGAAACATTTAATGGTGAATGTAAACCGATTTGCAAACAATTCAGACGGCCCGGATGAAGACCATATAGATCTGTTTAAAACAAGAGGTATCCGGTTTGTGAAGGGACAAGAATTCTTGAGGTAGAGGTACATTGTATAACATATAAACGGTCTAGGTGTGTGCGTTGATTTTGATGAACCAGAAGAATTGAGTCATGAGAAGGGCAGTTGGGTTGGCTTCGTTCGCAAAACTAATGCTGCACTGGAGTTATTACATTGTGATATCCACGATGCGATTGCTAGGCTTCTTTCACAATTCCGGATCTGGGGATGAATGCGTTAAGATATACCTTTTCTACCTTTCTTGTGTTTGGACGGCGCGCCCCCGCCCTGTCGGCTCTTACCTTCGGTCGCCGCAGCACCCCCTCCAAAACAAAAAAAAAAAAAAAAAAAAAAAAAAACACAACATAAAAAAAAAAAAATAAAAAAAAACAAATGAAAAAAAAAAAAAACAAAACAAAAAAAAAAACCAAAAAAAAAACAAAGAAAAAAAAAAAAAAAAAAAAAAACGCAAACACAAGCAAACCCAAAAAAAACAAACAAACATCAAAAACCAACAACAACAAACAACAAAAAAAACACAACACCAAAAACAAAAAAAAAAACCCCCCAACAAAACAAGGAACCAAACAAAAGAAAAACCCAAACAATTTACTGACGACAAAGTAGTTCATTTTCTGTTGATTCGTCAGAATGACGGCGCCGTCTTTAGAGCTGAGGACCCAAGATAAGTGGGGACCTTTGTTTGTGAATCCACTCGAATTTTGGGTGAATCCACGTAGATTATTCTGATTTTCATTTGCGATGGGCATGTAATTGCCTGCTTCATATTTCGATGGAACAATTACGTGTTACAATTGAATTCGGGTAAATTACGATACATTTGCATAAAACTGTGAGCGCCTTTTTTGTTATCGAAAATTTGATGGTTGCCTAGCATGTTCTCCTCAATCATAACATTATCCTTAGTTCCGTTTTAATTTCACACCGAATTTGAATTCATTGGCACAAGGCTTCCTCATCTTAGGCAGACTCATTACTCTTGGTTACCTTCCTTTTCCAAGTGAGTACAGGTTACCCCCAGATTCGTCGAAATTTGTAGGGGATTGATCTGTCGGCAGTTTCTAGATCTATCGATGACCGGTTGATATAACGGTGGTGTTAGAAAAAAACCGACTGAGACAACAAAACTGGATGGCTTGTCAGTCGCTTCTGTGCTGCTGTTGGTTTGTGTTTTACTAATACGTGAGGAAATCACAAAAAATAAAGACCATATCCTGTGGCGCCATTTCCAAAACAGAATAAGAGAGAAAAAACAGAACATAATAATCAAAAGGACGATAACAAAAAACAAGACCAACATTCCGCTGAATTGCGGCTCCCTTGTATAACGTGACTGATTATACATCGGGTGAAAGAAAGATAACAACAAACACAGCTAACGCACAGATCGCAGACCCGAAATTTGCTGCCCCAAAACCAAATGATAACCAGACACAAACATTATACACGATTATAACACATAATCACACCTACGATAAAAATTTACAATGCTGACAGACGCCAAAAAAAGAAGTAAAAACAGAAACGTCGTAATGTGGCATAGCGATATGCTTGGGCATTCCCTAATAAGCAGTGGAAAGGACTGTCGACAATTAAGCGGAAGTAACTCACGAACCTCCCACAAAAAAAAAAAAAAAATAGCTGGATATAGGCCCATTTCTCTTTCGCAATCGTGATAATATTTTATTTCATACCACTAAAGTTCAGGGAAAGATTTCTAGATAACGTTGACTTTCTGTATTGTTGTTGCTTTTAACAATATTTAGTGTGTGCCATAACAGGCATGGTAAGGTGGCGACTAAAAGAACATATGTTTGGTTATGAATAGTAAATATTCAATTCCGAACTTTACGTGAGCTTGCGGAGCCTTAGATATTTTTCGAGCAAACAACAAAAGAAGGAAGATACAATTGAACAGGTGTGTAAGTTGCCGGAGTTGTAACCTTTCTAGACATTTTTGGTGGTAATTTCTGGACATTGAATTTCAGAAGATTGCGGCTGTTCTCCAAATTTTGCTGAACGCGATTTTAGTTTATTTTCAATTTTTTCGAAATTTTCTATTCGGCAATAACAGTGTTGTGCTATTTCATGAGGAAGGGTCCGGTGGAAGAATTATAAAGAAACTCAAGTGATTCCTATCAGTTTGTAAACATGAGGTGGACATTATTAAATTCGCGCATAATTTAAAACTTAGTCGTTCGGGGAAAATCAGGCTAGCCTAGTTGTTGAACTACTAACGGGAATTAAAGAGACTTCGCTGACGATACATCAATAGACCAAAGTAAGTATAGGCAAAGGCGAGAACAATTGATCGAAAGGTGCGAGCAGCAGGTCCTATGTATTTAAGGAGATTATTAGTTCTGCAGTTGAGATTACTTGCTTCAGAGGAGGCAGATTCAACGAAAATGAGGTTATGTTTACAACCGCCAGGGATTAAGCATTTTGGATAAGTGCCAATAGTATGACCATATCAGGTCCGGTTCGATAATCATGCTTGTTGTATATTAATGCGTTCTGTCCAGATGTATCACAGAACACGAACCTCGTCCTCTGATTTTAAGCTGGTGTCCCTATGTCTTCATTTCTGTAGCCGGTGTCCTCATCGCCTCTGCTAAGGAATGTGGTGTAGTGAGTAACTGCCAAAATCTCCGCGGTTACTGCGTGTTCAGATGATAAGTACTCGGCGAAACCAAGTTTAGGAATTCTAGCGTTGCTGTAACCAATTATATGGCATTCACCTATGGCGTGGAGCGCTATCGCGAGTCACAGCTCCGAGATATACTGGTTAAGGCCACAACTTAAATACTCGTTATTCGCTCGTGATATTTATATTTTTCTTCACTGAGTTCGGAAAGATTACTGAATCGTTGACTTTTCTGTATGGTTTGTTTAAATATGATTGTGTGTATCCCATAGGCAATGGATCGACTAAGCATATGTTGTTATGCTTGCCACTTCACCGAATACGATAAAGGATGGCCAGTTGTATGACGGAACAATATTCGAACAGTGTCTTTCTGAATGCGCCCAACCTGTTGGCAATATCGATTAAAGTTAATCAATCTTCCATGGATTTATCTAATCCTAAGATTACACTTTCAGTGAGACAAGTGCATATGCAAATAATGCCCACATTCCCTGTTCTGGTCAACATAGGCAACCATTATTAGAGCGCAAGACATTGATCTAGTTGCGGTTTTAGCAAACGACGAGCACGAGTAGGGCATTTATTACAAGTGGAACATTCGACTGAGGGTTTAAATTCATATATTTGTCTTTAGTCGAATGTTACATTTCTGTCGCATTCGTGGTGAAAGTTAGAATCGAAGTTCATTCGACTTCCACGTTCGGAAACGACTGAGTAAAGAATCCGAATTTTCGCCACCTCCTCCGCGTTACTGGTGGCAACATTACAGATGAACCGGGAAGACCGCGCAAGGCGCGGTAACCAGTGACATCTCAGAAGCACATGCGTTAGAGAAAAGCGAAAACTATTTTCTATCTTGAATAACATATTTAAATAAAGCAGTATACTGCGATGAAATCCCCCCCAAGTGCAAAATCACTTGGAGAGATTGTGGGGTGGGGTAGTCATATGCACTTGGATTACTGGATAAATGCCCGGAGAACAGTTATTTGCGGTGACTATCGGCTGAACACATCCCATTGCCGTACTATACGTCACCGCCGAGATGACAAATGGATAAAACTACTACGATGTGAGACCTGAAGCTTGACTCCTAAAAAAAGACCATAAAATCAGGGATAAAGCTTAATTGGACATACGTTCTATCCAGAATTATGTTGAGGGGAATCCATGTTAAACACTTATTTAGGCTGTCTTCTTAATTGAGGGCCCTAGGATGAGAGAAAGGATAATGATAAATGATAGGTATGACATGATAAATTCTATGTCCACTTTCGACTAGCAAATCCGGTGTTAAAAGTGGTTATCGAAAGACAAAATGGAACACAGCACATTGGGCTGACTCAGCCAACACGATATTATTACACGGAATCATCTGTTGTTTTGTTCACAAAAAAATTTCACAGTTCGTAGAAACATAATTACAGACCGAATGCGCGGGACTTTGTCCGAAAAGAACAAAATCACACCACAAATCTAGATAAAAATAACAAAACCAAAGTGCACGAACAGACACGACACACCCTTCCGCAAGCCCCAAGCTGAACATAAACGCCGGCCAAGATCAAATAAACGGTATCACAATGAATACACACTCGCACTCAGAGCTGAAGTGGAACAAAGAATAAAGAACAACGACAAAAAAATGTTACTGATCTCGCCAAAGCCAACGAAGCAAGTCGATGTATGGGTAAATGGTGCCCAGGGAAATGGGAATCTCGGAATGCCTGTTTTGGAGTCACGGCATCCACACCTTTAGACGTTTTGAGAATTCAGGAACCTTAGATAGCATGTCGACATTCCTGTCGGTGGCGGTGAGCACAGCAGACGATTAGATCCTGTTCAACATGAAGGTAAAGGGCTTGTGCTTAAGTAATGCCTCGAAATTCCTGTCATTTCAATAATTTATGCTCTAAGATTGCACTGTCCGCCGCAATTGGCTTCGTACGCATTCTTGCATGGAGTTTCCATTTCATTGGGATAGAACGGAAAGTAAAAACTTGGTTTCTCAAATAGCAAGCGTTGCACGGTAAAAATTTTGCGGGAAGAAAAAAAAAAAGTGATTGCTTGGCATCCTGCTTCCAAACACAGAAAGATATTGTTCCTCGCAGCACTAAACTGCAAGGCCCTCAGACTTCAACCACTTACTCTCGAAAGTGAACTGGGGCGTTACAAGACAAGACTAGGAAAACTCGAAGAAAAATAAGAAAAGATGTGAATTGGATCACGCTTACCCACCCAAAAATCAAAAAACAATGTAAGCAAAAGATAGTAAATAAACAAACATGAGAGAACACGAAGGGCCAGTCGCTGCTAAAATGCACGCTAATTACTAGCAAAAATAAAAATACGTTGAATATCAATGTCATATTACCCTTATTATTAGTGAAAGTATATGGAGAGTGTTTACTGGGACAAGGGTGTCCACTGCTTGGATTGGGTATTCAAGTCCAGCTCCACTTTATGTTGACCCGAAGCTGTCCATTTTTCGAAATTCGTCAGCTCGCTATTCCACAGAAACACCACCCAAACGACTCTTATCCTCAATGCTTCTACAGTTGTTTCGATCCTTCAGGCATGACTGACATCAATGTTGACTTTAATTGTCAAACACCATTCATACTGCAAATATCTCGCTGCAGGTTTCATGTGGAGTAATCCTGCTTTTTCTGCATTGCTGTTCGCAACTGCAAACATATGAATTTCGAATTTTATAGAAACGCATTCATCTCCGGATCCATAGTAGTATGGAGTTAGGCAAACCAACTCTTGGACATCGACCAATGTTAATAATATCCATGACGTTGTTGTGATTTTCGCGAATCCAAATGTTTCCTCTTGCTGTGACTCCACTTCTATGGTTCATCAAATCACGCCATTCTTGGACCCTTTAGAAGTTATACTACGTATATTTCAAAGATATCACTCCTATTTATTCCTTTCACAAATCGGAAACACCAGGCTATTCATCGTTCTTAACCGCGTCCCTTCACAAATTGTTATGGCCAAAATCATCCATGTTAATCTTAAATAACACGGTAGTTCTCGTAAGAGCTCATATTTTTCCACATGTATTTTCGTCTACGATCCTTCACCATGCTACCCAGGTCAATGCCCAAGTACGCTGATGTGCCTGTTCTCTATCAACACGTGTCTGGAATTGAACATTTTCTCAAAATACCGCTAAACCTGTCCCAAATTCAACCATCTTCTGTCAGTTCTGATGCAGTCATAAGTTAATGAATTGTCCTGAGTTCCTGTTTCCGATATTCTTGGTCCACTGATTAATGTGACCGTTGTTTTATGTGCACAGAATCATACACAAAGTAGACCTCCTTATGATCTGGCAAACTCAATCGACGAAAGCATGAAGTTGTGTTCTCACTGTTCTGGCATCAGGGCGGGTGGTAAACTGAAACGGATTTGTTTCCGTGTGGCAACTGGAAATTAAACCTAATAGAATTACTCTTATTTTCCGTTAGTTTGACTTCCTGGACTCAGATTTCCGGAAAATAACCTCACTATCTTTCACAAACGTCTCAGCTCTAGATTTTTGGTGGATTCGGGATACGGTTGACACCAGCGGGCGACTGTAATCCATCTTCTGTTGCATACAGTATAGGAAAGCCTGCGGTAGAAAACCAAGTGGCATTGTGTCTATGTACATCACGTGATTCTGACTCGGCAGATTTATTCTTCCAAAAGAATTGGTCATTCATGTCAAGATTCTGAACTTGGGATTACCTAACAAATAAACAAGACATGCGCTATCTTGTATAATCCAATCTGTTTACAATCACATGAATGTTTTCTTTGGATCGTGAATTTTGACGAAAAATCCGTGATTACGTGATCGTCTGAACAGTCTTCCCATCACTGTTCCATCAGAAGGATCAGTTCTAATCGGTGTGCTTATTATTTGTTCGAATTGGCGTTCTCGCCAAAATGAAATGAAATATGAACCACTATCACGTCTGTGGTCATCTTGAAAACACACTGGATTCCCAAATCGATTTCCGTGCATTTTGGTACAACATGACTCGAAATGCAAAGCACACGTTTTAAATGTGTGGGTCTATCTACAGCTCTAAGGAATCGTAGGTGAAAGTCGTTTATTTCAAATGGATAAAGGCCGATGTGTGGGCGACGAACACGGGACAGATCTACTAGCGTGTGGGGAAAAGTCATTTTTACACTGCAAAGTTGAACAGTTTGTGAAAATGAGCATAGATGAGTTATATACGAAATGGAGAGTTTGAAATTCGGACACATGATTAGCGCAATCTCAAGCACACCTGGCTGGAACAGCAAATCAGATGTGGCCAGCCATTCATCCAAAAAATGATCGTCAAACACCAGGCATAAATTAGATGTGAAGATCCATTCGTTCTATTTTGAAACTGGGTGTGCATCCAGATTGAGATTTGAAATGACGCAAGATGGCACAGTATATTGGACGCATGCTGCGTGATGAAAGAATTTAGCAGAAAAAGGAAAACGAAAGGGTGCCGAAACGTTCAAGAATGTGTTTGGTAGGAGCCGACTGAAAAGCTTCAAGGCTGGCACACATTGTGCGTCAATGATTATTATACATAAAGTGCTGGCTACACAGGGCTCAACAAAAGACCGATATTCCCAACAATGTTCGATCTATTTCAGCACCTGTTTCTCCACCCATCAAGGACAATCTGCACTATTGTAATGGATTTCAATCACGCATCGTTCATGTCGTTGACTGTGCTTGATCTCCCATGCTTCGACATTTCTCTCACCAGATGAAACTCAATTAATGACAAAGTCGTCTTCGAATACATTGAGTTGTTCTTCCCAACCTACACTTGCCCGTCTTACTCAGTGATCACTGTGATCAGGTTTCAGCCACCTGGCATAATGTTATCATTATTCATGAATGAGTTCATTCACATTATTTTTTCACGAGACGGTGAGTGTGTTTCTTTGTTATTTAATAATTTTCCCACTTTTCGTAATTTATTCATTTTCATAAAATAACTCACCATGTGATATCATAGCTCAACTCACTATAAAGAAATCATGGAAGCACTGTACAGCTGCTTCAACCTTGTTAGGAATCATCAGCAGTGCATATCGACCGCGCCCGAACTGGGACGCGAACCCGAACAAGGACGAACGATTCTGAGTCGAACGCCTTATACATTACGCTACCGGGCAGGCTGTGGACGGTTTGTTTAACTTCACCACATGATGTTACACCTATCCGTCACTGATTTGCACGGTTGCTGTTCGCTAGCTCACAGCAATCGACCCCTAATGATAGATGAATACCTGGCAGGTAGCCTAAGTACAACGAAGGCTTTAGTTATGAAATACAGAGCTTGGTTACTTGGTGCATGTCATTTATTTTCCTCAAAAGTTTTGACTAAAATGTGGCACTATTCATTGTACGCGAAAGTCTATACAATACAATGCAATACGATACCATGCAATGCAATTCAATATAATACAATGCAATACAATATGTCTACTAATACTAAGGACAAGCACATATCCTCCGTCTGGTTTCCTTTCGTTCCAGCAATTGGGTTCATCTCCGCAGATCTTCAAATAGAATAAATCATTCCCACATTTTCTGGTTTATTATTGAATTCTGCTTCAAAAACTGATAACATTGCGTTGTCTCAGGTCCAGAAAAACAATTGTTGCATTGCTTCACCAACCGAAACTACTCCACACTATATAGAGACAAAATGCCAAACCGTTGATTAAAATAACAAGCGTGCATTATGTTGGTGTTTTGTCCTATATCTGATTCTGACTCACATCCGTGAACCATCAAACAGTTCTTCCTGCCTGCCGTCGCTCTCTCTGAAAATGTGTTTGGTGGCAAAATCTTTCAATGTGCACCAAACAATCCGTCTTCCTTGACGAGATCAAAGACTTTTCACTGTTGGCTCAATTCTACGAACGTATCGCCTACTCACCATTGTCGTATACAATCTAGTTCAAATCAAAACAAACACAAAATCGTAGTTATAACAACCAGCAAAAATCCCCACTATGGTACATTTTGAACCACACGATATGAAAAAAATTGGTTCGCGGTTCATTTAATGAAGGAATTCGGGAAGATCTATGTGTGCCGTTTTTGGTAGTCACCAGCTGTATACCATTTAATAGGATTTTAAATTCTTTCGCTTATATTTGTCCTTATCCTCCAATTTGGAAACACTGCATCTGCTCACCGACACGCAATAATACCAATGGTTATCCCTCATTTGCTGGGCGGTTTATAGGGGGAATATCAGTAATACAAAAATGTGTCATGTAATCAATAGTCAACATTTTCCATGCGATCCGATTTGAATGTTAACACATCTAATTTTTTTCCATGTTTATTCTCTCTTCCAGTCAAACTAGCCACCTCATTCGTGCCTTATCAACTCATGCACATTTACCAATGAAACAGAACACAACACAAACCAATGGAATACAAAACGATTGTGAACATACCACTCCCTCTCTCGAAATGATGATACTGCCGATTGCGGTCGGATCATCCACTTCTGCTGAATAAATCGTGGTCTGTTAAGTTAGTCATTTCCTTGGGCATGTGAGTCGAATCAGTTTGTTGCCAATTGAGGATCCAGTATTTGTTTTTCAAGTAATTATCTCCACTCCACTTCGGGCTTACTACCGTACGATCGCAGCTCGGTCTAAATTCCAAATCTCAACCTACCAGCCACAAAAGCGTGCGTATTTTGGGGTGACATGGACTGCCATGGTCATTGTTTTTCCGTTCCTTTCATCTTGACGCCTGCTAGTCTGATATTTATATTCAGAAGACTGACCCTCACAGCTATCTTGGACAATCAGCATTTAAGTCATAGCGAACCTTGTTCACAAATCTGTCATTTATGCTGTTCTGTCTGCAGCGATGAACCACACTATTCATACAACGACATGCACAATACAATAGTGGCGATGTCACCTCCACTGATGACGTGTCGTTTGCCGTCTGAACTTTGAGCGCAGCCAACTGAACCAAGTGAAACTCAGCAAACTTAGCCACGACCAACACAGATTTCCAAACACATTGAAGTAGTGGTCCAGTAATCAGCAATGCTGCATTGTAACCAAGTGCAGATGGGAACCTCTCGTTTGTTCACGAAGTCGATTCGGCTTATCAGCTCGGAGTTTTCAGGCTGCGAGTTCAGTCGGTTTGCATCTGAGATGGGTACTACAATGCTCATCGTTTCTCAATTGCCATTAGTTGTTATGAGCCCCTGTGACAAACTCAACCAACCAAATTACGCAAAAACAGCGCTAAACGACCAATGGACATACGGAGGCATACAACCAAATTTTGCTGTGCGAGGTTATCGAAGCGAACATCCCGTTATTTTGGTGTATTGTTCTGCCATTAGCCAATCATTTGTATGCCCTATTCGCCCAGTTCATTTGTACTCGAGATTCAGTGGGTCTCGTGCCGAAATATTTCCTTACTCCCTCATTAGCTGGTCTCAATAGGCCAACAACTACACTCACGTTGAAGGCAATTTTCCAGATATTGGATTCCACGGAAAGGATAAATAAGAATGCTTCTTGTAGAGCGTAAATTATCACTGGTGATTTGTGAAACCGGACTTGATTGATCCAACTGATTTCAGGAGAGAAACTAATCAAAGGGATGGATAAACAAGTCACTATTCTCATCAGGCACGTGGTTATGCCGCTGATGACTGTAATTGGTTTGATAGCGAACACAGTTGGAGTGGTATCCACCTATCGCGTTCCAATCCGTTTTCCTGCAGCCCGTCTGCTAATTCGGCTCCAGTTCATTTGGGATGCACTCGGAATCATTGTGGTTCTTTCATACTGGATCTCGTATCAGATCGATATACCCTTGGAAATTCTGAAGGATCCCGTTTTTATATGCGTTTGGTCAAGTTATTACGTGTTGTCATTCCCCATTGTACTCAGCGGCGGCAATATGTCGCTCTTGGCCATTGGACGGTATTTGGCAGTTGTCTGGTTCCGAACCTACTTTCGCAAACCGAAATGCTATTTCATGACCTTTTTGGTAGTGATGTTAATCTGGACATTTTTATTGATAACGCCGGCTCTTATTCTGGGCTATCTCATGGCGCATGAACAGCAGATCGGTGTGATAGTGATCAGTATCTATCAGAAGGTGCATTGCTTGTACTTGATCGCGTTTTCATTTATCACCCCATCGATGGTCGTTTGTGCAACGCAAGTCCACATTCTTCTGTTAATACGGCGAAAGAAAATTGGCACTGGAAGATCGTCCGCATCAATAGAGAGTGCATGCCGTGAGGAAGAGGATTCCGTGGACGACAACATGAGAGCTCTTTCAAAATCGCTAATCTTAATGATAACCTTATTCTTTCTGATCAGGTTCACTTTCTATTTTGGATATGCCTTGGCCCAATTCGGCTTTCTTCCACTGATGACCACCATCCAATTGAATTCGGAGATGCTCCTAGCCATCCCCATCAACTATTCTATCAATCCACTGGTACCTCTATTCACAATCGCAGGTTCCCATAAGCTGTTGATTGAAAATGTGAAAAATCTGGTGGCACCCATTCTTAGACTTGTTCCTTTCAAGTTACGTGGCTCGTCTTAGCAGTTAAATAAACATTTATCATGATAAATCCTCTAGTAGTTCATTTTATATTGTATTCACCTCAGTTCCTATTTAATCACTTTGTATTTTTCACCTAAATAAATGTTAGTCTAGTTGTGCTCGTTCTGTCTACTAGTTATCTGCAGGGAAATTTGATAACCTTCATCCAAAACAAATAGCAGGCTAGAGTTAACCACAAACCTTTCGACTAAGTTTAATTTCATCTCCACCATCACTAGGTGGAAAGCAAACAATGAAAGAAACAAAAGTTCATTATCTTGCAAATATCCATAACACAAAAATACAATACTTCTCATGCGAACAAATGAGCACGATCGCGGCTCGTCTCATAGACTCGCAGACGTCTGGAGATCTAACTTACCGAAGTTTGCATTAGCGTCAACCTCCTCAATACATCATTATATGAAAGATCAAATAAATTTCAAATGTGTACATTTTAAATTGATTGTAATATCACATATAACTTGATTTCATAAGAGCACAGTATTTGTGAATCTGTTAGTTGATAGGTTTATGGTGAACCTTATGCATATTGCAAATTTCAGGACATTTAGGCAAATTTTCAAGTTGACGGCCAGTGAAGACTACTGTGAACGTCGATGTGTGTATATATAAACATAAATGCAATAGTTATACTTGCATATAAATATATGCCTAGTCATACAACGATATAGGTCTATTCAGATTCACGCAATTACGTTAGATAACGACAAATCAGCTGATTATGGCTCGCCTGAATATGAAATAAGCATTTAAATCTAAGATATGAAGTGCTTACAGGCCAAATGATATTTTGTATGTTCAAGTAAACAGATGCCCCGGTTGGTTACACAGCACAAAATGCCTCATCTAACTGATGCTCTATTGCAGATGTGCCGATAGAAGCATTCTTTCAACACCTCGTCGCGTTAACAAACACGCATACTCATGTATCTGCTGAGAGCAATCTGAACCGTAATAGTGATCTTTCAACTTGTGTTTCTCTTACATCAAGTTGTTGGTCTCCATGAAGTTCTCACTGCCGGTCTTACTTTCAGCTCGTGTTCGTATAAACTTATCTGTGCTCTGGTGTTCGCGCTTTAGCTACAAATTGACTCACCGGATGCCAATTCAAAATACACGGAGTTAAATATTTGAACAAATATGTCTACAGTTGCAGGGAATGTGCGCACCTTCAGTCTCGAGCAGGTCCTATTAGTGAGAATTCGGGCTAAGTGAAGAACCGTTGAATTTCCACAGATATCTGTGCAAGAGATAAGGAAGGGGAGGAAAAAAATTGTCGACAAGACTGATATTCTGAAATACCAACCGTGGTTGTGCCCACTTTAGGAGGACCCTATTTTAAGCGCTCAAATCATTCACTTGGCCAGTGTTTCTCAATCGTTTTACGATATGACAAGTGTAACTGATTTTTCCATTGCTTTACTCAAAGGTCCATATAATATTATCCAATGCAATACGAAATAATGCCCACTTTGTTTCGGTGTGATCAGTTGTGCGGCAATGAGCGAGGGACATGCCCGGAAAACAGGACTGGCAGACGAGCCTGTTTGGATTCCGGTGAATGAAGCGCCGGTGAAAGATTGGATAAACTTCCCGAGACACGTTCACAGACATTCTCGGGCTAAGCTCGAAATGGAGACCGAAGGAGAAGCAATAAGTCCGAGAGGCGGAGGGTAATCGGAAAATGAGTTTTAATCTGAGATTGTCCACAAAATTTGTTTGACTAAAACAAATAAATGGACAGTTGTGCTGACCAGCCAGAGGCCGACTGTTTGCT
Source organism: Fasciolopsis buskii (assembly GCA_008360955.1). NCBI lineage: Eukaryota > Metazoa > Platyhelminthes > Trematoda > Plagiorchiida > Fasciolidae > Fasciolopsis > Fasciolopsis buskii. The sequence goes on along the minus strand of LUCM01000769.1, from coordinate 466,280 downwards.
GTCACTTGATTAAGCGAGCGGGATTAAACCAAGATCAAGACGACCATTTGAAGTGGCTGGAGTCAGCGACTGTGAAATCAGAAGAAAAAAGCTCGACGACCTGAACGTGTGTTCCTATTCAGCAGGAGGTTCTCGCGTTGACGCATTTCCCCAGTTTAGGTTAGGACGGTTCGGCAGTGTGCATTATTCTTCCATTTAGACTGATCCAGACGAAAGCCTAGCGATCCATGCTATTCTTCTTATTTCTACCGGACCTTTCAGTAGCTTCACTAGCTTCTTCGCTAACGAATACCTTCTGCTTTTAGCCACATATTTTCTCAACCGCAGTCCATTGCTAGTTTGGTTATCAACCGTTTGCCTACAAAAGTATTCAACGTGTACCAGTGCAGTCCTATACTCGTTCTGATAAGCGTGAGCAACAATGATCTGCACAAAAGCCCGCATCAGTGACCCAGAGTTGAGCGAGTAAATGCTGCAATCGGTCAGATCGTCGAACACCAACGCTCAATATCATCACGGGAAACTAGCTTGTTTACCTTTGTTATATATATATATATATATATATATATATATATAAAGTATGGGGGGAATGCAAAGTTTGGACGTAGCACGAACACGTCATCCGGTGGAATAGGTACCACAAGGTATATAGATAAATAATGTAGCATTAGGAATATATCATGCAATCAATGCAACGACAATGGGGAGTTTATTCACCGTATTCTAAAAACCTTCTGATTGTCATTTCTGTGAACGTGGCTACTTCTCCTAAGCATGTCACATAGTGCTTCAAATATTCAATCCAATTCGAAAATTTGTCAGGATCGGATGTGCAGCACCACAGACCGTCATCGTGGAATGCTTGATTCCTAATCCTCAAGGCCTTGTAATCAGTTTGGATTGTTTGATTATTTCGGACTTTTAGTAGAACAGAGCAGTTTTCTTGTGTCCTCGAGAACTGCTATTTCAAAAAGCATGAAAGCAAGTCAGTTGTTTCTCACATGTGCAGAGAATACCGCTCTGAAATGCCAATAATGAACTCTGAGAGCAATATAAGTAAACGCCCATTCACCGCCTCCACTACTCACACCGTCTCTATTAAGACACTGTTAGCAACACATTTCGCACAGTCACGAGAGAGAATCACATGATTCTTCACGAATCCGATTTCCAGCTTGTTCGTCAAGGCACCGTCCTGAAGAGGAAGGAGAAGAAGGTGGTTTATCGCCAGTGCATAACATGTCTATATTGTCCTCGAATTGTCGGCACTGCTTGACTGACACTCGAACACTTTCACATTACTCAGCGGATGAAAAGAAAATTACGGTATCCGAATTCGAATCACTCGGTCCGCCGATGCTAACAGTTTGTGTTCGAAGGGATTGTGGCGTCAGAATTTCGTTGTTGTGAACTGATAGGAATAAGAGTACAATCATTTAGGACTTGTTATAATGCGACAAAGAGATGATCGAGTATGCAAGTTCTCGGTGTTATTGTCAATTAAGTAATTTTGTTATCAGTTTTAGGAAACATTTTACCGAATTCAAGGTGATCAGCTCCCATTAGCTTCAGCGGCATTCCGCAAATTTTTGCTCATTGATTTCTTTCTGAATGCAAATGTCTCTGTGTGAAGATTTTTGTGCGGAGAACGGTCGCTGTCATTGCGAGAGCGCTGAAGTGAGAGAGTTAGTGACGACGCAAAAGACGTGAGCCGATGACAGTCATACTGAAACCCTTGACCACAGCTAGTCAGCGAGGTCACAGATACGCTCATGTAATTTCATCATATTATTCTGACTCAAGCTCTTCCTCTTCCCATTTTTATAACCCAACTCCTTCCGTTCTACATCTCCGTTGTTCACACCCTCTTTGTAAACTGTCACACTGATAATTTTTGCTGTTGAATTTTGGTGTCTATTTGATTGGTAATTCTTCTAATCAGCCTTAATTGGAAAGTCCGTGATATATTCCGTTATAATTATGTTATGCACCTACTTCAAAATGATAAATAGTTACTTACTTCATTTTGATAGTTCATACGAAATCGAATGATATGTGATTTATTGTGCAAATGTACTGATGAATTCCCAATTTGTTTTGTTCAGCAGCCGTTGAATTTCAAAAGGTGATCAGCGATTGCATATTGCATTCCTTTACCTAATGCGTTATTCTTTAAAGTTTGGAGTACATGAACCAAACGATCTATCTTTTTCGCAGTTATTTATTTTGAAATCACAAAACACGAAAGCAAATACGGAGATCACCACTGCTTTCATAATGCATTTGCTTCAAAACGAGGTGACAACAAGTGACTTTCCAGTAATTCACCGAAGAATGCTTGGTTGAGTCTGGCTTCGCCGCAATTTGACAGGGTGAATACGGTGCCGAAGCGTGATTGTCGTCCATGTGTGGCCTCAAATCCTGTAGATGTCAATAGCCTCTTCCATCCGACTCTAGGTCACAATCTCTGGCAGTCTAGTTTTATTATGTTCACCTCTGCATAGATGTTTATGTCAGGAAACAGCATATCGGTTGCAAAATAAATTGGAGGAGGGTGTACACAGTAACTATTAAGGTGATGAAACACGCAGTGACAAATTACACTGAAATGGTGAAATATTTCAAAAGAAGATCTTTGCCTTGCAACTTGATTTCCCTCGGAAATGTAGTCTGGACGAATTCAGGGAATTTTCAGAATTTCAGTCACATATGAACATGGATTTTATCGTCCTTGAATCTGCACCAAAATGCTTAAGCGATTTCCTCTTCATTTCGTCAGAAAATGATCATATCTCACTCGAATACCCTGCCGATAGCTCTCACGAATTGTTGATTCAACTTCATAATTTAGGACAGTCTATGCCGATATTTTGTTGTTGGTGCCAACTGGTAAATTTGTACGTTTCCACCTCAGTCCCCCTAATCCCTTCATTTTGTACTACTCTCCGCGTTAATTCAGAATTCTGCAATCATTGGTCGGCCTGTGTAAAAACTATGCGGAATTCAGTAAGAACATATCTCGCTTTTATAAGGATGCGACCGGGCGTAAGCGCCCGCAGATTACAATGCAACGGACTAATACTCAGTACGCCCTAAAATGTCGTGCTCCAAAATGTGCCCGGTTAACACGGATAGCGTTTTAGAGCAATACAAACGAGCTTAGCTGGAGCATCAAAACGACCTTGTTCCGGGAGCAATAAGTTAACCGGTATGTAGACGGATACCACAGAACTTTGTGCTTGATTTGGAGAAGCAGGTGCGGTATATGCTTTCAAAGGGTGCTAATCTGAAAAGCACCAGTTCATAATCCTCGCCCGTGTTAGTGACTCAAACTTTGCATGGGACCCAGATTTGAAAAAACATCGGCATATGGCGCAGACATTGAAGGCTCCCATGTGGAGTCAACACTTGGATTAAAAGTATACTCCAAACTCATTCCCTAACGTTCCACCGATGCTACCATCAACCCAATTATCCGAACCCCAAATTCTATGTAACCTCGCAAAAGGTTTAATAAGAACGCCCAAAGAAGGGACAGAGGGACTATTTAGAAAACATTTTCTGAATGAAACTATCAGACCTATTATAGTAACAACAAATGGAATCATTAATATTTGCGGTCCACTCTGAACCTCCTATTCATCCCAAGTCGCATAATAACATCGATCATAAGATGAAGGGTTCACGTTTACGAATCATGTGAGAACTCACGAACTAGAAAAATCCCAAACCATTATGGATCAAAATCAGACATATTGACAAGAAGTTCGCTAGCCAACCTTTTTGTGGTAACAACACCATGCAATTCCAGTGTTGAGCCTGAAGAAATGGGGCCCGTGAAATCCAGTACGCACCTGAAAGGCCGACAGTATTTCTCGATATACGAGAGCATATCGAGATTTCCTCGCTTTGAAATAAATAATGTGTCCTTACTTCGCCAAGCCTTGAATGGGCGAGATGTCGCAATCGAATCTTCTGGGAAATTTTTCTCATGTGTGCAAATGTCGTCTATACATCCCAATGGGAAGGTTTTACATTAGCGCGGAAGACACACGGTAATTAGGTGACAGACACTGTGACACAAGTAAACAATAAAACGTAGCACATGAAATGTAAAGAATATTTGGGGAAGAACATTGGCATCCACACTAGCGAGTGGCAATTTGTTTCAGTCTGCAATATCAAAACATTCCAAAACTAAAGAGACAACAACCGAAAATCGAATAGGCATTTGGAAAGTTGAGAATTCCAACTAAGATTTTTAATAAAGACAAGCTCTAGGTAATCACAGAATCACCCTTGATAATTAATTCTGAGTTGATGACGGACTGTTCAGGTAGAGGGACACCGCGACGGATGGAGAGAAATAGCACATTGAAAACATTTTAATGTGTTGTGATTCAAACCATTTTCTGAGGAAAAAACGTGATTAGAATACGAATTGCTGGAAAAACACGGGAAGTCTTCCTTACAAGAAACGAGTATCAATATCAGTAAACTCGAACAATTGAATAAGCAATCTAGTTGAAAATTCAACGATGTAGGCGGAGAACGACTGTTTAGAATAGAGCCTGCCAATGCGACTGTCAGAGCATTTCCACATTGTGCTACTTAATTATGTGTGCTGGATTTTTTCAATAAATTAATGAGATATTCATTCTATTAAGTGCCTAGGTCGACCAGATATTTTTATCAAACACAAAGGAGATGTATTACGAGAGGTAAGGAATGCGTTTGCTCTTCTCGATCGTGAACGTAAAACGCTGTAAATTTTAAACAGTGTATTGGACTAGCTGGGAAGTCTCATATATATAGTTACGGATAAGTGGAATGACGGAGAGGAGAGTGTTATGTGGTTTAATGTCAAATAGTCTTATAGTCACAGTCGACCGATTCTATGAGCAACGAACTAGCGGGCGCATGCAGATAAACATAGCCTCACTAAATGTTAGTAGTTTAGGGATTGTGTTGTATTTTCGGATATTGGGTTGTTTCAGCTTTATGGCCCGATCCGAAGAGAAAATAACTTATTATCTAGAGTGTGGAGTGTAAAATTCGGCGAAATGTGTTTTATCATTGACGGGCATTTCAAAGCGAGGAAATCTCGATATGCTCTCGTATATCGAGAAATACTGTCGGCCTTTCAGGTGCGTACTGGATTTCACGGGCCCCATTTCTTCAGGCTCAACACTGGAATTGCATGGTGTTGTTACCACAAAAAGGTTGGCTAGCGAACTTCTTGTCAATATGTCTGATTTTGATCCATAATGGTTTGGGATTTTTCTAGTTCGTGAGTTCTCACATGATTCGTAAACGTGAACCCTTCATCTTATGATCGATGTTATTATGCGACTTGGGATGAATAGGAGGTTCAGAGTGGACCGCAAATATTAATGATTCCATTTGTTGTTACTATAATAGGTCTGATAGTTTCATTCAGAAAATGTTTTCTAAATAGTCCCTCTGTCCCTTCTTTGGGCGTTCTTATTAAACCTTTTGCGAGGTTACATAGAATTTGGGGTTCGGATAATTGGGTTGATGGTAGCATCGGTGGAACGTTAGGGAATGAGTTTGGAGTATACTTTTAATCCAAGTGTTGACTCCACATGGGAGCCTTCAATGTCTGCGCCATATGCCGATGTTTTTTAGAGAGAGATACGAAAGCAATGAAAAAAAGTTTTGTTGTTCTCACTTGTTCTGGCAATCAGGGCGGGTGGTAACACTGAAACGGAATTTGCTGTTGCGTGTGGCAATGGAGAAATGAAACCTAAATAGAAGTACATTATCCTTATTCTTCCGTTAGTATTTTGGACTTCCTGGACTGTTCTCGTATCTGTCATGCTTGAGGTTGAGTCTGGATAAGGACAAGAATGCTCGCTCTGCGATCATTCAGGAAGCTATAATCATTGCCTGAGCCGCGCCGGGTTATCACTGCAATCTGTGCATCGAGTGTAAAATTTAATTGCACAAGACGACACTAAATCCAAACCAGACCTCGTGTTCTCAGAACAGATTATCCGCGAATTGGGTAAATTTGGTTATTTATGCAACTATATCTCAACAGATGGTCGTATATCGGAAGAAGTGTCGTCGTGCGCAGAGGACGGTAGATTGACGTTAACCAATTCAAGGTGCATGAAGAAGATAATTAATGCCGTCTCTAAATCACCAGCTCACGACAAAATGGATGCGATTGAACAGCACGAAGATCCTGTCATGTGATAGAATAACTGATCACTAGTCAGAATTGTCCGCGATCATTACTCGTGCATGACAGGAGAATTTCTTCGCCAGTGCCTGAAGTAATGGTCCCAAACGGAGATTATGGTCACACACAGAGTTCAATCGTTAGGAAAGATTCCGATACATACAACACGCATTACGCCTACCTTCAGACTAAAACTTTTAGTGATTCTGTCCCATTGAAGTTCATTTCCTTCCTCATCATTCAATATTACGGGATAAAATACAAAACCGGAACAGGTTTAAGAGAAGTAGAAGGACCAGGCTCCTTAAAAATCCACATTTTTAAATAATAATTAAGGACCCCAGTTCTCATCGGACTATTAAGTGTGTGAACTAATTGCACGCTCACCAACTGTTCATCGATTAGAAGGATTGCTATGGTGTATTCACATTTATTGACACAGAGGGTTATCTGTGGCGCACAACCGTCGCCTAACAGACAAAATTCCCACACCGGTGATTGCGTTTCCCTGGCATTGCTCAGTTGGCAACTGAAATCTGAAAATAATGTATTTTTGAAAGTACTATCATACACGTTATGCCTCACGTAAAGGCAAATGTTGTGTGCATTTTACAATTCAACAGCAAAACATGATCTGTGGGGTTGAGCGTGCGATGACGATGCGATTGACTCTGATGCATTAGGCTACTAAGTGCAACCGGCAGTACAAGTGTGGGAAAGTTTCTGGTGGAGCCGACAATCAACGCTTCGGCAGCAGTATTCACCCTGTCAAATTGCTTGCAAAGCCAGATCTCAAACCAAGCAATTCTTCGGTGAATTACCTGGAGACGTTTCACTTGTTGTACAACTCGTTTTTTGAAACAAAGAATGCTCAGTAAAGTGGGAGCAGTGGTGATTCTTCCAGTATTTGCTAACGTGTTTTGTGATTTCAAAATAAATACAATGGAAAAAGTGTAAACCATTTGGTTCATGTACTCCGAATTTTAGAAGAACTAACGCATATAAACTTACTTAATGCATATGACAATGTTTTCCCAGATTTGAACAATGCTGATTTGCCTCTCTTGCGAATTTTCAACGGCCCGAGTCATTGAACACCACATATTGCAGAATGAGTTCAATGTGTGGTTTCTGTGATAACAGTGCGATAGAATTGTCGAGAGTACCATTTGACAGTGTGCGAACGAACTGAGGTGCCAACAGCAGACTATTATCATTTTGGAGACCGAGTATCCGCAATGAATTTGCACCCAATAAATCACAAACAGTTGTTTATACCGTTTCATACAAGGAGCTGTAATGCCTATCTTTCTAGCAGTGTTCTCTAATCAACTATATAATAAATATTAATTCTTTGTGAGGTTCACACGGATAGTTAAGTTGACTTGAGAAATTCTCAAACAGATATCCAATTAACAGAGAAAGTTCCCCAATGTGACCAGTTGCAAAACGGTGTGAACAAGGATGATAGACGAAATGAGTTGGTTATAAAATGGGAAGAGGAAGAGCTTGAGTCAGAATAATATGATGAAATTACATGAGTGTATTTGTGACCTCGCTGACTAGTTGTGGTCAAGGGTTTCAGTATGACTGTCATCGGCTCATGTCTTTTTGCGTCGTCACTAACTCTCTCACTTCAGCGCTCTCGCAATGACCGCGATTGTCTCCGCACAAAAATCCTCACACAGAGACATTTGCATTCAGAAAGAGCTCAATGATCAAAATTTGCACGCGAAGTTTGTGCGGAATGCTGTTGTAGCTAATGGGAGCTGACCACCTCGAATTCGGTAAAATGTTTCTCAAAACTGATAACAAAATTATTTTATTGACAATAACACCGAGAACTTCCATACTCGACCATCTCTTTGTCGCATTATAACAAGTCCTAGATGATTGTACTCTTATTCCTATCAGTTCATAACAATCAAATTCTGACGCCACAATCCCTTCGAACACAAACTGTTAGCATCGGCGGACCGATTGATTCGAATTCGGATATCATAATTTTCTTTCATTCACTGAGTAATGTGAAAGTGTTCGAGTGTTAGTCAAGCAGTGCCAACAATTCGAGAACAATATAAATATGTCATGCGCTGGCGATAAACCGTCTTTGTCGTTTTCTTGCTCTTCAGGAAATCGGATTTGTGCTGAATGATACAGAATGAAGCAAGATACCGCTCACAAATCCATGTGATTCTCTCTCGCGACTGTGTGAAATGTGTTGCTAACGGTGTGTTGATAAAGGAGGGGGGGGTGAGCAGTGGAGGCGGTGAATGGGCATTTACTTATATTGCTCTCAGAGTTCATTATTAGCATCTCAGAACGGTATTCTCTGCAAAGATGAGAAACAATCGAGGACGCATGAAAACCGCTCTGTTCTACTAAAAGTCCGAAATACTCAAACAATGCAAACTGATTACAAGGTATTGTGGATTAGGAATCAAGCATTCTACGATGACGGTCTGTGGTGCTCAGCACTGATTGCATAAGATGTTTATAATGCTACATTATTTGTCTATATAGGTTGTGGTACCTATTCCGCCGGATGACGCGTTCGTGATACGTCCAAACTTTGCATTCCCCATACTTTATATATATATATATATATATATATAAACAAAGGTAAACAAGCTAGTTTCCCGTGAAGATATTGAGCATTGGTGTCCGAGGTTCTAACCGATTGCAGCATTTACTCGCACAATTCTGGGTTATGCATGTGAGCTATTATGCAGATCGCGGTTGCTCGCGCTCATCAGAATGAGTATAGGACTACAATGGTACACGTTAAATACTTGTGCAAGCAAGTGGTTGATAACTAAACTAGCAATGAACTACGTTTGAGAAAATATGTGGCTGAAGGCAGAATGTATTCGGTAGCTAAGAGGTTATTGAAGATATTGAAGGGTCCAGAAGAAATAAGAAGAAGAACATGGGTCACTAGGCTTTCGTCCTAACTTCAACTGAGAAAATGCTTCTACGCAAGAACCTCTTGCTGAGTAGGAACACACATTCAGGTCGTCGAACATTTTTCTTCTGATTTTCACAGTCGCTAACTCCAACCACTTCAACTGGTCGTATTGGTCTTGGTTTAATCCCGCTCGCTTAATCAAATGACAACGAAAAGTCGGCCTCTGGCTGGTCAATACAACTGTCCATTTATTTGTTTTAGTCAAACAGATTTTGTGGACAATCTCAGAATAGAACTCATTGTCCGATTACCCTCCGTCTCTCGGACTTATTGATTCTCCTTTGATCTCCATTTCGAGCTTAGCCCGATAATGTCTGTGAACGTGTCTCGGAACGTTGTTCCAATCTTTCACCCGCGCTTCATTCACCGGAATCCAAACAGGCTTGTCTGCCAGTTCTGTTTTCCAGGCATGCCCTTTGCTCACTGCCGCACAACTGATCACACCGAAACAAAGTGGGCATTATTTTGTATTGCATTGGATAATATTATATGGACCTTTGAGTAAAGCAATGGAAAAATCAGTTACACTTGTCATATCGTAAAACGATTGAGAAACACTGGCCAAGTGAATGATTTGAGCGCTTAAAATAGGGTCCTCCTAAAGTGGGT
>LUCM01000769.1:383242-436221 GCA_008360955.1 Fasciolopsis buskii | reverse complement strand
ATCTGCTGTTCATGCGCCATGAGATAGCCCAGAATAAGAGCCGGCGTTATTCAATAAAAAATGTCCAGATTAACATTGCATTGCTTGTACTTGATCGCGGTTTCATTTATCATCCCTTCGATGGTCGTTTGTGCAACGCAAGTCCACATTCTTCTGTTAATAAGGCGAAAGAAAATTGGCACTGGAAGATCGTCCGCATCAATAGAGAGTGCATGCCGTGAGGAAGAGGATTCCGTGGACGACAGCATGACAGCTCTTTCAGAATCGCTAATCTTAGTGAAAACCTTACTTATTTTGATCAGGTTTACTTTACATATTTCTGCTATGCCTTGATCCAATTTGCCTTTCTCTCACTAGTGACCAACGTCGAATGGAAGCCAGAGATGCTGCTAGCCTTCCCCATCAAATTTTGTATCAATCCACTGGTACTTATATTCACAGTCACAGGTTCCCGTAAGTGGTTGATTTGAAATGCGAAAAGTCTGGCAGCACCCATTCTTAGACTTGTTCCTTTCAAGTCACTTGACTCATCTCAGCAGTTAACTAAACATTTGCTTAAACTACTTCAAGTTAAATCGTCTAGTAGTTCATTTGATGTTGTGTTCACCTCAGTTCCTATTTATTCACTTCGTATTTTGCATCTAAATAAATGTTAGTCTAGTTGTATTCGTTCCGTCTCTTAGTGGTATGCAGGGAAATTTGATATCTTTCAACCAAAAATAGTAAACTAGAGTTAACCACAAGCCTGTCGACTAATTTGAATTTCATCTTCACCATCATCGGATGGAAAGCAAAAAATGAACGAAGCGAAAGCTCCTCATCTTACAAATGTCTATGCTACGGAATGGCATGGTATTCCCCACGAACAAAGGAGCTCATCCGGAAATCCGCTACATCAGTTTAACGTTGGTGTTCACCTACTCAAGATAAATTTTGTCAACCAGAGTGACATTCTGAATGACCAACCGTGGTTCTGCCAACTTTCGGAGCAATCTATTTTAAGCTATCGAATCATCCACTTGAAGGGTATTTCTCTATCACGAGTTGTTGTTGAGTGTAATTGATTTCTCTAATGCCGTTTTTTCTGGCGTGATCCACATACTCTAAAGTCTATACAATGCAATACAAAATAATGCGCGCTTTGTTTCGGTTCGATCAGTTGTGCGGCAATTAGCACGGATTATGCCCGGAAAACAGAACTGGCAGACAAGCCTGTTTGGATTCCGGTGAATGAAGCGCGGGTGAAAGACTGGATTAACTTCCGCGGCACGTTCACAGACATTCTCGGGGTACGCTCGAAATGGAGACCAAAGAAGAAGCAATAAATCCGAGGGACGAAAAGCCATGGGCCAATGATTTTTAATCGAGGGCGGACTGTGAAATTTGTTTGAGTACAACAAATAATGGGCAGTTGTGCCGACCGGCCACAGGCCATTTATTCTTTGACATTTGATTAAGCGAGTGGGATTAAACCAGAATCAAGACGACCGACTAAAGTGACTGCATTCAACCACAGTTTAAAATCAGAATCATATGCTCTACTACCTGAATGTGTGTTCCTATTCAGCAGGAGATTCCTTCGTTGAAGCTTTTGTCTGGTTGAGGTTGAGCCGGTATGTGAGTTTGTATTATTTTTCGAATTAGACTGATAAATATGGCTGCGTACCGACTTACGTTCTTCTCCCCATTTCCTTTGGATCGTTCAATATCTTCAACAGCTTGTTAGTCATCATATACCTTCTGCCGTCTGGCATTTTACTTGTTAAACGCAATTCGTTGCCAATTTAGTTTTTAATTATTTGCTTGCGCAGGTACTTTAATTGTACCAGTGTATTCCCGTGCTCGTTCAGACAAGCGTGGGCCGTCATGATCAGCATAGTAAACCGAGTAAGTGACCCCAAGTTGTGTGAATAAGTTACAAATCATTGTTTTTACCGAAAACTAGTTTGTTTGTCCTTGTGTTTCACATAAACTGTGGGAAAGAACGTGAATTTTGAACGTATTACGAACGCGTCATCCAGCGGCTTGGATACCATGAGCAATATAGATAAATAATGTAGTACGGGAAACATCTTGTGAAAACACTAACGACAATGCGGGTGTTTATTCACCTCTAGTTGAGTTGTATTTATAATCAAATTATTCTTGACAAATGTTTCACATGCCATTCAAAATTCCTTCAAACTATCTTGTCTGCTGACGGGAATCGTACTGACGAGCATGTCACATGGTGCTTCCAATATTCAATCCAAAATTTGTCAGGATCGGATTCTGGGTATCGCAGACCGCCATGACAAAATGTTTGATGCCATATTCTCAAAGCTTCACAAGAAATTTGGATAGCTTGATTATTTCGGACTTTCATAGAACCTACTCTTCAATATGGTGACCAGTTTCCATGAGTTCTTGAGAACCGCAATCTCATAATACATGGAACTATCTCAAATTTTAATACCGTGCTTTGATAATTTGCAGAGCATACCGCTCTGAAATGCTAATAATGAACTCCAAGAGCAATATAAGTAAATGCCTATTTACTACTTCCTCTCATCACTCCCCCTTTCTATTAGGACACTGTTAGTAGCTCATTTTGTCTCATTCTGTCATTCGTCACGATTCCGATTTCCCGCTTGTTCGTCAAGGCACGGTCCTGAAGAGGAAGAAGAGGGGGAAGAGGAAGAAGAAGAAGACAAATTATCGTCAGTGCATAGCATATCTAAAATAATTTCGAATTTTTGGCACCGCTTGACTGAAACCCGAACACTTTTGCATTATTCAGTGAATGAAAAGAAAATTATGGTGTCCGAATTCGAACCACTCGGTCCGCCGATACAGACTTTCTATGTCCAAAGGGATTGCGGCGTCACAATTTGATTATCATGAACTGACAGACATCATAATCCAAAAACCAGATGGTCAAGTATGGAAGTTCTCGGTGTGTTACTGTCAGCGAAGTAATTTTGTTATCAGTTTCAGGAAGCATTTTAGTGAATTCGAGGTGATCAGCTCAAGTGTGAGACAACTGGTGACACGTGGAGTAGAATTATTATTATTGTTGCCGTGCAAACTGTCGACTAATTCAATTTATTTGATGCGAAAGGGACTAGAGATATCACACTCTAATCCGGATGTTGAATCACTGAAACTTCCAGAGGGGCTACCCGGGACTGAATTTCCAGTTGGAATTGAGTCAACGAGTGAGAACCATTTTCAGAAAAGAGTGTGAAAATGTTTTGTGGAAGTTTTTCGCAAGCACAAATTCATGTTTATTTAGAAAATACTCTTACACATATGAACTAAACATCGTTTACGGAATATACTGGACCAATGACCATTTCGGAATGTTTACTTCTCTTTGTAAACTGCCAAGAATATGACTGGCAGGCTTTGGGTGTAGGAGGCGGCGAAACTGCACCGAATCGAGTCACACGACCTGTCAAATAAACCTCAAAAAAGACAGGTAGCTTTTAATTCAGCTGCTCAATTAAATCCTCGCAGATCCGTCCCTCCGGATGCAACATAAAATGAAGCACGTTGATCTCTGGGGCGCCAAGTGAATAGGAGCTTGAGAAACAGTTGAGTGCAATGTTGGATAGGAAATGGTAAGGAAGTGAGAAAAGCTGCGTCTATCATAAAAATTGGAACCGTTGCCGGTTGATTGGGAATTCCGTTCCACTGAAGCCGAGAGTAAGCGGAGCGAATGATGACTCTCACGACAATGATTCGCTCTCAGGATCCCCGGCTGGTGCGTTCAGGAGAACAATTTAGGGCGCAGTTTTGTTGAGTCACAACTAAAGTGAACCAGGGAAAGTGGGCACCAGTCGCCTTTTGAAAACGGAGGCTGATGTGAAATATCTTTTCTCAAAAAGTTGCGATTCTGCTGCACCAGATGGACTGTCGTCATCATTCCTCAACTACGGTGCCGAAGTGTTGACATCGGAGTTAACGAAACTCTTGGGATTGATCTGGGCAAAGAATGAGAGTCCTAGCAACTCGTGTGAATCGGTTACAGCGCCGATTAACGGGAAAAAAGTAGTGGATCCTTATATGAAAGCCACAAAAATATTAGTTTAGTAAGTGTCCCGTAGAAACTTCTCGCGGGCAACATCCTCCTCCGAATATTTATTACTCGCAAAAGGTTTATGCGCGATGAACAAGCCGATTACCACCCCGGTCGGGGTTGTTTAAAATATTATTCGCTTCGCAACAGAACATAGAACATTGATACAGATTACACAGACCCATTATTTGCCTCTCTTTATTTGAAAAGGGCGCACTGCTCGTTCGGTCGTGCAGTACTTTGGCGCTTTGTCGTTGATGGGTGTGTAAAAGAAATACGTTTCATTCTTCCAGTTACCGTACGCCCACAGCCGAAACCTTGTTTGCGCTTATGTCGATGTTTCACACGAATTCATCACAAGAAGTGGTGTTATCCAGGTTTCCCTCTTGCACCTTTCCATTTTAACTTTGTCACTGAAATGGCTCTGACGATAGCTCCATCTTCATGTGACAGTACTAACATTGACAATTGCTCAGACAGAAAACTGTCTGACTTGGAATATGTATACAATGTTTTGCTACTTAGTAAAGATTCCAGTAAGTTACAGGTTTTTCTCGATTGTCATAACATTTATGTAGATACGTTGTGTATAGAGGTCGCACCTCCAAAAGGTAAAATGTTGCAGAAGTGGTTTGGGCCAAAGACGTAACTTTTTTCTGTATGAAGTGGACCAACTTAGTTGCTTGCATAGTTGTATCTACCGCAACAGTCCTATGCCCGAAAATGAGTCTTCGCGCCAGTGTGAGGCATCTGTGATATCAGCGTGACATCCGTTTACCGACCAAAGTCTGAGTATGCGTGGTTCCAATAAGGCTGGTGTTGCTGTACGGCCCAGAAGCATGGGCATTCAAAGTATAAGACTTGCAAAGACTCCCAGTATTTCAACACCGTTGTCTTCAGGATACTGGTAGAGTATGATGGAAGCATTTCTTGAGTAGCTGAGACGTGAGGCTTAAAATATCGTGCCCTAGGGTCCAGTCTTTCGAACAGGCACTAAATCAGAATGGGCTAAATTGGTTGGGGTATGTTTTGCCCACGACCACAGAACGACTGCTTCGTTGTGCATTCTTTCGTGAGGCAGGTAATGGTTGGAGGGTGGTTCAGGGTCCCCACTAGGGGAAATGGATAAAAAAATATGTATGCCGTAACCAATGGGCTGGCTGGTGAGGGTATAGTCAAACTATTGGGTTGGAGTTCACGAGATCACCCGAAGCAACGGTCGGAGACAATAGATGATATGGCTCAGTGCAGGATTCCGTTTAGTTCTTGCATTATTTGTCTCCTGGTTTTACCCATCGTGCACTCCCCATGTGTTAATACAGCTCCGGAAACCGTGTGGGAATTTTAGGCTCAATATATATACACACTTTTACGTATAATGTTTTCTCCATTTATGTGCTAGAATGTTCCTGCGAATTTGATCGCCTTTACACTCATGTCTTTCCCAAATAGCAAGTCGTCTGAGGATTATGATGTCTTTGCCGTTCAGCTTCGGGCATGACACCTTCCGCTCTCTTACCTCATTTTAATTAGAGTAATCAATATTGTGGACAAAAATCATGCACGCCATGACTTTCATTTCATTTACAAGATACTGAGGTACTTACAATAAAATCTTCTAAGTGAACCATAAGAACTTACGACCAATGGCTGGTAACGCAATGTTCAGCATATCATCGTCTGATTTAACAATTTGAAAAAATCTTTTCATTGAAAAAAGAAAACAGAGCTTGGATTAATAAGAATTCGAATGCCGGCTATCCATCTAGCACAAACAACGTGCATAGTTCTGGTCACACGTATAGCCGTTTCTCTTGTGCGAGCACAAAACATGCATCGGGATATAAACTTACGTATCAATTTTTAATTCTTCATTTTTATCCTGTATTGAATCACTTTACACCACTCTCGGCTTTGCACTCAAGCAACATAATAACTGAGTGCTTACTGTTGCATTGTCTGTCGTTTGGCGATCACAGTCCTTTTCATTTTATTTTTAAACTGCGGCGTAACTTGCCATGCAGGGAATTTTAAAGCAGATCTTAGCTCTCTTTTAGTTCTTATTGAATATGCTCTTCAGTTGGTCTCCGCTACCGGCAGTGATTTTGACCACGTTTTAAATCTGCATTCCAGGAGACGTGCAAACTATCAAATTCTTTTAGGTTGTGAAATCGGAGGTTTCTTCGCAAAAAATCCCTTCTTTTTGATCGTTCAAGGGAATTCCAATGTTTCCCTGCCGCACAGTAGTCTCCGCGGCTAAAGGCTGAATTTCGATCTTACCGTGGGATCTCTGAAGTAATTTCCACGCTGGAACTAAACTGCCATAAATAACCATGCAGATTTGTTACGTTCAGAATCACTTTGGCATTTGTTATAGCTTTTTTCAAGCAACACTTTACGCAATCCTATCAGTGATTTCATGCAGCTTCTACCAATGATTCTACCCATTATTTAAGTTACCCCATATTCCTCTGTCCAACAATCCCGAAGCTAATGCATTCCCGTCTTAGCTTCGCACTAGAATTTCATTTGAATCGTTGGGAGCGTGAATGGATAAGTACTGAGGAACGGGAATCAACACGAAACCAGCCGTGTACTTCTAAGGAAATTATGTTCATCCATCGATAGGCGAAACATATTATTGAGAAGAAAAAACAATGCTTTCGGGCCTTGCTTTGGCAAAAGCACATTGATGATGAAAACAAACACTCTATTTGTATTATTAGGGCAAAATCATTTCTGTCGTTTTGTCTTGGCAGACGGAAAAACGGGACCAGATAAAATTCAAAACTTGTACCTAGAATTTCCCAGCACAATTCTCAAACTCTAAAGCTCTCGTATATTTTGGTCAAGAAATAATTTTGAAATAAGTCCGCAGGCTACCATTTTGGTTTCAAATTCTACAGAAATTATTAAACCATCTATTTGCCCCCATGATTTTCAACACTAAACTAGGATGCTGGCTGATGACTCCCTTTGTTAAGTGCAGACATTTCCACCCTCCATGATGGATTCATTATTGGTGCCCAAAAATGCCGCGAAAACTGGTGGACATTATGAATCCTGAAATTCAGTAATTTATAAATGTTGAACGTAAGAATGGATTGGGCAAACATGTTTCAGCTGATAATTGATGTCCTGTTTTTGAAGACTTGTACATTGTAGAGCAATGTTTGCAATCCAGTGTAAACATCTGTATCATTGTTATTTCGATCAAGTCTATTTTGGCTCTATCGGCATCTCAGTCTTACGTTTGATATCAGTTCGCAAGCTTAGGTACTGTACAATATAACGCGCATAAGATGAGATTTTTGTCCAAAGGTAGACCGAACATGCCCCGGCTCCTGTTCTCAGCGGTGAAACGTGGATCACCGATGTCGGATTTAACACTACCTGATGAATAATGGTTATCAGATGGACCGGACACTAGCGCCCAAATGTTTATGCCTCTCCACTTAGCACTGTTTGCATGGTGAATCAGTTGTTCTGAAGACTTGCAAAATCGTGACCTAGTGCATCTGTTGTTGGTTTTGAGGCTGTAACACGATAAACTACCGAGTTCCCATAACATTTTCTGCTACCTCACAATGCTCTTAACCCTTTCAAGCTTTATTCTATAATTCTTTTCCCTCGGATTCCACACTTTATATACAAACTATTTTACAACAGGATTGCTGAGACCAACATAGCAGGAAGATATCAAAGATTTTGTCCAGTTTTACATTGTTTCGGAGTCGGGAGCTCATATTTGCATTGTTTACTCAAACTTTTACGTTCTCGTGTTTCAGGTGAAATGTCTAATTGAAATTCTCACATGATACAGATTGTTTTTCTTAATGTAACGATTTTCGGACTGAAGTCCACTGGTGGAATATTTTTTCATTGTTCGTCATCAGCCACATTTGCATGAGTTCAAAAATATGATCGCATTTTTTGTCTGAGCACATTTTTCTACTGTCAGATGAAAGCGTTTCATACAGTCGAAAGAGCAGCAGTACATTAAATGTAAATTCTCACTTTCCAGATCTATCGGATTTAATGGATCTTCTGCGTTCCATTTCAAATTCTTGGCTTCTGGAATTTGAGAAGTTGACCTAGTGGCCCCTGATTGATCACCGGATCTCCTACATTTTTCCCAAAACGAACAAATTTTACTGTTCACTGGAATTGAGAAAGCAGAATCATTATCGCTTTCGCGGTCTTAATTTTTAACGATAAATCTGATCGTCTCTGTGGTCTTTACCATTAATCAAACCACTCTTAGTTTGTCCGTAGCTAAGGGAAGATACTGTGCGCAGTCATGATACTGAAGCGGCAGTCGATCAAAATCCTGGCCCATGCGTCAGTAGCCTGAAGCCGAAGATGTTTGCAATCAGATATGATTATCGTAACAGCAACAAAAATTTAATGGCCTCGTTTGGAGTTTCACAGATGAAGTGTTCCACATGGTTGAGATGGTCCGTGAGCACCATAATATTCATAAAAGAAATTAGCTAAATCCATATTCTGTCTTGTATTCCCACCGTTGAAGGCAAAGTTCAAAATGAATCACAGCTAGAAATCGCATATCTTGTACTCGCGGATTATAGATACATAAAAAATCTGGGTCAATTTATCCAGGTGCACATTCCAGCGAAACTATTAGAACATTCGGAGTGGTCGTAGTTCAGGTATTGTTAGAAAAAGCAGAAGGCGTGATCAGTTTGCCATCAATTCGTGTTAGGTTTCCGTGAACTTTATGTGACTAGTTCTAATACACAACTCACTCAAATAATTTCAGAAAACACTTGGAGCATTTACTAACGTTTACACCAGCTTCATCGCTTATAACTTCATAAAATAATTAAGAATTGGACGCCATGCCAACCAGCACACAACTGAAACACCTTCAGATTCCGCGTGAGTCCTTTGAATGGCTGCGCTGCAATTCTGTCACCCTATTTGTATTTTCTTGTCGGATTTTTGTTTCCGTTTTGGTCTTCATTAACCTAGACAAACGGTCGCAATTATTGGTGTTTAAAAACTTATTTTTTTCTCAACATGGACTTGGGTCACGCGTTGGTGCACCTCAAAGATCTTCTTATCCATCTGGAAAAGAATCTCGTGTTGGTTAGCAGGCCGCCCTTAAATGCACCCTTCCGCCCAAGATGTCCATTCCGGCATCATTGAGTACCAACATCCGCTCTCTATTTACGAAAGTGTCGGATCTGTCCCTCACACTTTAATCACCGATCCATGTCTGCACTTGTGTCATCCGCATACAAGAATCATGGAGGCACACAGATGTTACTGATTCACTTGTGTCGACAAGCAGCTTCAGATTCCAAGGGCTCGACATTTTTGGACAAGAAGACTGAAGGCCGTGTGGTAACACGCATAAACACCTTCTGGCCTGGCAAGTATACAGTTGTTATACGTACTCGCTAAACGGAATTAACTCTCTCGCGACACAGCGTCATTCCAGGATTTCTCGCCATACCAGTACTATCATAACGAATTTATAAATTGTCCCTTTAACTCGCAACAAAACATCGCATCCTTTTCGACTCTTTTCTAGTGTTTGTTATTGCATTCTTGAGGATAATCTGCATATTATTATAGGTGAATTCAATCATCCATCTAAACTACCGCTGATTGTGGTTGATCTTACAGATCTCTGCTTTTCTTCCACCAGAATCGACTCCATTTTAGATTGAGTTATTTTCAATCACCCTGATTTATTTTCCCTGAAACTGCGTTATCCAGTTTCAAGTAATGATCATTGTCTTCTTTTGTAAAGCCCCAAGATATACTCTAGGTAAGCTTTTCACTCCCTCAGGAAACATATCAAATCCACATTCGTCTCCGTAAATTTTCACACGACAATATCATTGCTACAGGTCAACAGTGTGAGATTGAAAGCTTGCATGAAATATTTCACCATGTGATATCACAACTCAACTCACCATAAAGAAACCATGGAAGCAATGTACAGCTATTTCATCCTTGTTAGGAAGCATCAGCAGTGCATATCCACCGCGCCCCAACTGGGACGCGAACCCGGGACGAACGATTGTGAGTCGAAGGCCTTAGCCATTACGCTACCGGGCAGGCTCTGAACGGCGTGTTGAACTTCACCACATGATGTTGCACCTATCCGTCACTGATTTGCACGGTTACTGTCCGCTAGCGCATAGCGATCGACCCCTACTGATAGATGACTTCTCTGCAAGTAGCCCAAGTACGACGAAGACTTTGGATATGACCTACACATCTTGGCCACTTCGTATGTGATGATTCCTAACGAGGATGAAACAGCTGTACAGCTCTTCCATGGTTTCTTAGTTGTGAGTTGAGTTGTGATATCACATGGTGAATTATTTCATGCAAACGGCAATGTTCTTCAGAGATCCCCTTCATTCACCTCTACCTGTCTCTTTTTTGAACCCCTTGCTCAATGACACTGTCAAACATTTTATGGTCAACACATTCTTTGACATCTGGTGTCCCCTTAGAACCAGTACTTGCCTCAAATGGCAGTATCTCTACCCAGATAATGAAATTTCTAAAATATAAGAAGCACTTCAAGTGTGCGGTATATTTCCAATCAAAGCTGAAAGCAAATGCTTTGACAACACAGTCGACAGCCAAAGCCTGAGTGGTAACAACAACCGATCGCTGTGGTAAGGCACTCCGCTGTTTTGTAGGAAGTAAAAGAAAGATGCGAAAATTTTGGTGGATGGCGACAGCATCAGTCGTGCTTTTCTCCATCCTTCCATATATTTGGACAGAATGATTACATGATAATTTCAAGTTTTTCTAGGATACAGGCGCTCGCCATTCTGCACACCACCGAAAGTACCACCTAGGTTTGTCCTGATAGTCTGTCTTCTAAGGCATGCTGCCGCGGCTCCAACTGATGCATTTACTTCGCCAATTAACTAATCATTAAGTTGGTCCTATATTCCTGAGTAATGGAGACCTGTCACTGTCATTCCTATCCCAAAATCCAGCAGTTCTAATGCTTTGGCAAAACGTTTCCGCCCCATCGTTCTGACTTATTTTGGTCTTAAACTGACAGTGTGCTAGAGTTAGGCACAAGCGATCTGCTATGTACCCTCCTGACCACGTTTGTAAGTCCTTAAATGCATCAGTGAAACCTGTGCTTTGCGCCTTCCTGAACTGTTCGTCGGCATTTGAATCAGTCCCACGGTCTCTTCTACTTCACAAGGTGCAAACATTTGGTTGCCCTATACCTATATTAACATGGCTGTCTCATTACTTGAATAACCGAACCCAGTGTACACGAATGAATGGTAAAACTTCAAAGCCGTTGCTTAAGGACTCATGAGTACATCATGGTGCGGTTCTTTCACCGTCACCCAACCCCGCTTACATCGCTGACTTATCAGTTGACTCCCTTTGTCATCTATTCAATTATGCTGATGATGTTTCACTCTCAAACGGTTTCGAATAACGACGATTTTAAAAGTTTTCCAACAAGCACCATCTCTCGATTTGTATACTAACGTGTTTTTCTATTTCTGCTCTGGTTTTCTCCCGTTATTTCTCCAGATTTACTTACGAAGGACTTTAAAAGTGTTTGCTGGGGCTAAGGATTGTTAACTTTGTCTTCCGTAACATTGAGTGACTTGTCCTTCAATCTTTAGGATCAGTAGTAATCAGCATGTGGTAAATTTCCATTCGAAAACTGTCAGATTTCAAACAAACTCTGCACAATGGTCGTTTAAAGTCCCGTTTTTATGTTTCAGTATGATCCGCTTTTCGTTCCATACCCTCTAGAATCATTTTTATAGGAACTCCACTTTCTCATATTTAGCCTGCATTTTGATATACCGTCACCGTGTTTTACCCGATTTACTGATCAACATAACATAATATGCCATGTTCATTGCTCGATGAGTTTTCTTCAAATTTTTACAAGGTGATGAGTGTACCTATTCTTCTTATTTTCATTTTCCACCCTTACGTTTTTGACTGAAGTGCAATATTATTTTTGCACGCAATAAATTGATTAACCTTCATTAAAATTTCTTAGTTCAGTGTCGGAATATCGCCTTTGACAAACAAGCTGCTCCCCGGAGTTTCAAACTTTTTCATGTCGTTTGTATTGCTTTGTTAAGTCGCGTGGGCCTTTTGCATATGACCAGGTCGCTTAACGGAGTGTTATTTTTATCTCTGTTTATGAATATCAGGTTAACTTTTCGTGCAATTATTCGAAAGAACACTGAATTTAGTCTACAGGGACTCCTTCACGCTAAGTTTTGTCTTTTAAAATGCCGCTATCGAGGAATTTATTTTCACATCACTGATTATATGTAACATATACCACCTGTACGAGTCTTGCCAAAATACATGAAACAGGCATCATATAACTAATTTCCTTTCTAGTGGACAGCTGCTTTGCGAAGGAAATATTTATATTTGCATTTCTTTTGTTCAGTAACAAAAAAGGAATTTTTGGTATTACACTGTAGTACATAAGCAAATGATTTCAAAGCATCGGAGTGAAAATTTATATTTAAACCTTCCTAGAATTTCAAGCTAAATAATGCCATCATTTGCAAGATATAAAGCGAATGAACTTTGCCAAGGTCATAATGTTCATGGACGAAACCAATTATGTCCGAAAGTTAATTATGTTCTTAAAAATAATTTGCGAAGGAGGTTCCTTTCTCCAATCCCGCCACAGATTATTATATAAATTTCATCATCCTTGCCCTGATAGATCTGAATGACAATGAACTTCTGCGGTTCACATAACAAACCAGGGAACTGCAAATGGTAACCTGAAAAATGGTGACCTAGTGACCTAAAACGATAATATTTAAGACGAATTTCTCTGAAGCAGTTGCCCTGCCTTCATGTTCTCGTCCACATTGTTCACTCTTAAACGAATAAAATTAGAAAATCAATACCAAGGGGTACAAATGCACTCCAGATCGAAGGAATCTTGTCGTTGTAGTTACAAAGATATTTCACGCATTCGACGAACATAGCCAATAGGAAGAAACGACAGGAACTCCGCATAACGTTCCACATGTCACCATCAAAATGTTATGAGCCTGAATCTTGATTCTTTCCAAAATACCGTTAGTGTTCTGAAGTGATAATTAGAACAGGTTCCCCATCCAAGGGATATTGAACTATAAATTAAAAAACTTCTTGGAGAACGAAGTAGAGGCATTTCTACTTGATGACACTCGATGATACCATGCAAATACCGAAAAAATTACTGATGGATATTAGCGGGTCCATTTATTACCACGGTCTATTAATGCTGTACTCCTATAAAAACAAGTGTCGAATTGTTGTGAAGTTATCACTTTGTTCCTCCTAACGAGATCGTGGTGCTTCATGGTTAAGATATAAATATGGTGGCCAAAATAAAATATCGGTTACTTTCCTAGTCTCTTTGGTCGAGTACAGCCTGACATCAAAAAGATTCTTTTTTGGTTACTGAACAAAAGAAATGCAAATATAAATATTTCCTTCGCAAAGCAGCTGTCCACTAGAAAGGAAATTAGTTATATGATGCCTGTTTCATGTATTTTGGCAAGACTCGTACAGGTGGTATATGTTACATATAATCAGTGATGTGAAAATAAATTCCTCGATAGCGGCATTTTAAAAGACAAAACTTAGCGTGAAGGAGTCCCTGTAGACTAAATTCAGTGTTCTTTCGAATAATTGCACGAAAAGTTAACCTGATATTCATAAACAGAGATAAAAATAACACTCCGTTAAGCGACCTGGTCATATGCAAAAGGCCCACGCGACTTAACAAAGCAATACAAACGACATGAAAAAGTTTGAAACTCCGGGGAGCAGCTTGTTTGTCAAAAGCGATATTCTGATTCTGAAATAATAAATTTAACAACACCAAAATGTCCTCTTCCTCGCTTATCAAACTACATAGAAACAAGGACCGCAACACCAGGCAAATTAAAAGTAAAAATAAGCAAGCAAAAGCGGTGATAAATTTACAAATCAGAAACCAAAATAAATTCGTCATAAATACGATTTGAAGTTACTCCGGTTATCGAAACCCTTAGGTTCAGGCTGAAAAACTGAACAAGCATTCAGATTGCATGGTTACATTCGTCTGTCTGTAACGCCTTTATCGACCTATTTCTTATCTATCCCACGAAGGTTGAGAAATAGCCAAAACTTACAAAGACCAGTAAGTCATCAGAGTTTTTGGGTCATTCGTTTTTGTTCTGAAAATACTCTGAAAAGCCAAGTTCGGGTCTTTTGGCGGGTAAGTTCATTGGGTAAGGAAAGTTTTCTTGTTTTAAAAAGAGCAACTCATTTGATAGAGCCTATACGGTGTTGACGTTGCAGTTGATTCAAATGACTAATGGCTTACTTGGTTTTTCAGTGAATACAAAAAATATTCCCTCAACTTTTACCGTCAAATCGTTTGTGGATTTTTGCTCCCACAAACATTCGTGGACTTTAAATTTCAATGGGAATTCTTGCAAATTTAGCAACTTCTAGGTTTTCTCTCCCGCTCCATCTGTTATCCTATATTGTAGACACCTTGCAAAATTTGTGTTAAATGTTTTCCTGAAAATGAACTTTCGGTCGCGCATGTGATCATTGAGGTTCATCGAAATGTTCAGAGGCATGTGAGGTGATTCTTTGGGTGACAGCACGAAGAAAAGCTTTTCCGTTTGTGAAACTTCCACTTGCAATATTCTCTTCCACTTTCCTCTTCTCTTGTGTGGCGCTATTCTGAAAACAAGATTCGCAAAATACAACTAATCTCTTCTAATCGCTGAACCACGGTTTTGCCTGTTTCCATGAGCTAATTCTAAAGTGGGCCAGCCAGAATGTTATTCGCAATAGGGCTTCTGGTTTCGTTACCTGCTTTCATGTGTTAACTTCCGTTTCATCAAGTCATTCGATATTTTAAAGCCTCAATATATCGAACATACATCGTCAACCCAATCATGGCAGATTGATGAAGTTGAATGACTGCCATTAGCCACGAGACCCCGTCCACTGTAGATCATTCAGGACCAAGACTGGCGGTGGCTCTCAGATTATACATTGCACAATAATCATTTAATTGTTTGAAACAAGCATTTTGGGGCTAAAAAGTGCTTCCTATTTCTGGCTCTTTGTTACATTTATTTCCCAATCGCGGGAACCGTCACGCATCCCTGATTCATTGGCCTCACCTGCAGATTCAGCATCGTCTTCATTTTCAGTCGTTTTGTTTATGAACGGACGATTAAGCACTTCATTTCTTTTAACTTTTCTCTTTCAGCTGAAAAATGGGTTTCTGGTTTTGCAGAAAAAATATTGCAACGCTTATGCAATGAACCGATAAAAGATGTGTCTAAAACCCCCCAAAAAACAGTGCTCGACCGCGGTTTACACGCACATTAACAGACTGTAATTGCTTTTGTAACTCACTCACTTGTTTGCTAGTATTAAACAAGCTCACACACGCTTGTTGCGGGATACCGGCAGAGCAAAACTTGCATAGCCATTTTTATGGATTCAATAAATAGAAGTCCTGAAATTAATACTTATGAAGCAAGGAAGATGTAGGTTTGATTTCTATGGAATTATATGAGCTTTCTTCTCACGGTAGAACCTTACCGAATGATTAACCAGTAGAGTCTCGCATCGAAGGCCATGACAGTCATGTTTGTTTGAATATAGGGTGTATTGACATAAATCGATCAAATTAGGGCTGGAAATTATAAAAGCCTTGGCTCGTTAAGTTTTGACCCCAAGGCAGTCATGAGAGCACTTCTAAATACGTATGTCCGGAGGAAAGGCAATGCTTGGTTATGTCAGAATCCACCTTCCAAACACTGCTCGCCGCAGTGTCAAGTATGTGAGTGAACGAAGTTAACTGAGGCATTCAAACATGATGGCAGAAACAGAAATTTCCCAATAGAGGAGCCATTCCAACAGAATTGGGGGCACACATTTGGAGGGATGACGTTTGCTTCGTGTGAGTATATGTCAATGCTACCCTCGAGGAGCCCAGACTTACGGTGGGTATGAATTACAAAGTTGAATCAGGTCAAAATACGGTCCTTGTGTGTCACTGCAAGTAATGGGATTAGTGAGACTTTTGAGTGAAAAATTCGAACGTCAACAAGTGAGGTTGAAAGGAATCACTTGCGTAAGTTCTGTTGTTTGGTGCGTTTGCCGTTATGGGGTGAATAACACGATCGATTTGACATGGACGCCGGAACGGCAGAAAGAAGAGACAGGATAAACCGATAAGCAACCTGGGCAGGTCATATACACAAGTAGTGTGGTTGCCTGTGGGGCGACTGACGTTTGAAAGGCTAGATAAGGCCAGCGTGGGGTGTAGACCATAAGACGATGAAACGATACTCAGCGATTTGGAAGAACAGAATTAACGGAAAACTTAGTGCTCGCGTAGGTCACCTCATGGGCATTAGGAAACACACCTGGCTATTAGCAGAGGCCACTCATTCATTACTCTAGAACCACCTCATGCTTGACTTTAGCAGTACCTTTGAGTGAAACTTCAAAATAAAAGAGTGTATTTTTTAACTAATTGGAAGGAGAACCGCAGTTATGTGTCCACGCTTAGAACACACTAACACTTACCCAGTTTCGACACCACAAATTATTTTGGATATTATTATATGAGCCAACCTGCGGTTCAACATCTGTCGAATTCCAACTAAATCTTGTAGAAACACATGTAATTGGCAGTTCCAAATAACATAATATGCAATTTTATGTAGTTGTTCTCAAAAGCAAACATGGAAAACGTGCAGAGTAATATGTTTTGCCTCGATATTGCTATCCCTACATGAGACACATTTAAGAGACTTCTTTATTCCATCTTTTATAACTTTATAAAGCAGAAAAAATAGGCTCCATGCTAAGACTACAGTCGACCACACTGCCTTGGACCACATGCAACTAGGCCCGATACAAGACAGTCCAGTCGGGCCAACTTTTAGCATGCAGTGGGTACTGAACTGGCTTCCCGAATACCCCAAACGTGCGATACTATGAACGTCCTTTCCCAGTCAACCTTCTGATGAATGCCATATAAAAATCTGTAATTTCTCACCTGGCGAATAACCACTACCGATCGTCTCGCACTTTGTGACTTTACAGTTCGAGTCGCAACACCCCGGATTTCTGCTGTGCCTTCCCGCAAAACCTTTTAAGAGATGAACCACTTGCAGACCTCATATAATGACTACACTAACCGTATCTCCAGGTGTGCTACCGCGACAGCTTTGGAATTGCCAATATTTATTATCCTTTCCAGGCAGTACAGCACTCGTAAGGGGAACAGGCCAGGAATGGTCATTCAGGGTTGATTTGTGGATGTGTGGACCAAACTTTGTGGTTTCTGACTTTGTTAGAATACGGTTATGCTGTGCGAATATACATAGTTTTCAGTTAAACCAGTGTATTCAGCATGGCACTGTTGTATTTTGATGCACCTGATGTACGTCTTTCGGACCTAAAATAGTTGCACCGTCTCAGATAGTTTTTGGTCTATGATTGGCTCTTAGAACCTATCGTTGTCTTCCATGAATTAGAGCATAGTATCGGTATGATTTTTCTTCATTTTCTTGAGAAATATTGTTCATACAGTTGATTTTGTTCAGCAGGCACTGATGTTCATTGAACTAACCATCTTCAGATTATACCCCCTCTCTAAGAAAGGACAGAGATAATCAACCAAAGGTGAATCAGTTAACGACTGAGATTTCTGGACATGAGGCTTGCTTCGCACATTCAATATCCAAAACATTTTTTTCAAAAACGACATAATCCTGCTGCTTGTTTAGTTCTTTATGAATTCCAGCTAGAGATAGTCGATAGTCATAACTACACCCAGGTTTTGAAAGATAATATTCTATCCTCAATATGGAGCGTAAAACATCCTTTACAAACCTGTGATCTTTGTATCGTCAGCATGGCATCTGCACTCCAGCCAAACGGAAGTCTGATCCGCCTTTAAAGAATACATTAAGACTCTATGGGATTGACCATAGATTTCATGAATTTGTTGTCTGGATTTGATGGCTACGTAAGATAACGAATCCCGAGGTGTCTTTGTGTACTGGCCACTGATTGACACTTCCTGGAAGAAATATATGCTATGATCCTTCTCTGATGGCTTGGATACTTTCTACATAATCCTGCTCACTGTGGCCTTCTTCTTTGCCTTTGAATTAGTGAACAGTATGACTATGACTTCAATTTATGCAAAAATGAAGTGAACGGAGCGCAGGTGCTTTATGTTAGGAATCAAACAGGTCCACAGTTCAACATTAAGGTTTTGTGTTTTTGTTAAACATTCACGGCAAAAGACTATTCTGTAATCCTGAGGGAAAATAATGTCGGCGTCTCATGTACATCCTTACAAAAAGATAGAAGTGCTACTCACGTAATTCAGGTGGGAATTGATGTGCGGTATAAAAAATAGCACAGTAGGGCAAGAAATGTAGTCATCAGGCATTGCAATGGAAAATGTTGAGACCATAAATCTATCGGCCAACTAATTCTGTTGACGTTTTTGTCAGATGTGGCACCCGTAAAATGCTAGCAAAATGAGCATTTCTAGCAGGGGCAGAAACAACACAGTCTTGCACATAATAAGCTGGACAACAGGTTCATTGGCTCTACGTGATTTTCTTTCAGTTGAAAATAAAAGGCGTTTAAGACAACGTTTAGAGATTTCCGGTTGTTTATTCGGCATGTGTGATGCATATTCAGCTGATGTCAGCGAACTCGAAATACGGTCCACGGCAAAATCTTCAAGGAGAACAGGGTGGCACGTAAAAATTGCAAAGAAGCATCCGTTTTGAACACAACTTTATACTTTAATAATTCATGAATACTTATCTGTACTTGCATCATTTCCACATGGAAATTACTAACTTACTAATGGAATAAGTTCGTTTTTCACCATGTTATAATTCCAATCCGATGATCAGTGTGATATAACCGTTCGACTAAGATATAAAACGATCCCAAATATTATGGATAATATCATATCATATGGTTGACCAAACCGTACTCAGTGGTCCGACATGGTTTCAGGCAAATAAATCACTGCGCATCTGTTTACTAGTGACTAAATCCCGATCAAATATCGCTCAATCGGGACTTTGCTGCCAATCCCTAATTTTCAGATGACACATTTGCGATCGACACTTGTCACAACCTTCTGGTTGCAACATCAATAACTGTTAGTATTCGGATAGTGAGTATGTATCAGCGAGAATATTTTATTAGGTCAGATGTGATCAGTAAAAAGGAATGAAGTGAAACTCGGTACGGGAATGTGGACAGTGGTAATGTCAGTTCCCTGTCTCACTGATTTGCCATTGATCCGCAGCATATTAACCGTTGGACAAGGTAAACCAGACTAGTAAGTTTCCAATGGAAGTTCTATTTTAATTTTAGATGTTCGGTCCCAAAGTCATGTTGCAATATGGACGAGTTGGACGGAATCTATATCACAGGACCCCTGATTGAGTAGGACCGACCACCGAATGCGGATGAATCTCGGGGTGAACAAGGGAAATAAATTTTGCATTTTAACAGCTGCTTAAATGTTCAAGATCAAGCCAGTTAACTATGTCAGCACCCACACCTCTGGGAAGACTTTCAGTTTCAGTCATATAGAACACGTGTAAAAACATGAGAAAACGCTGAAAGAACACTGCTCAACTCCGGGATGGAAAAATACTGTGGGTTTTTAAAAAAACATTGGTTGTTGACCGAGATCTCAGTTCTGCTGCGGTATGTACTAGGAATAATACTAAAGAAATGCCGAAAGGAATGTCGAGGTCCTTCAGCGGTAACAACTGGAGCGAACAATAGTCAATCATTCATTTAGTTTAGCTGGTATGTAACGGAGCCCTCTGAAAACTAGATACAGACTACAAACAAGAAAATCATCCGTTTGTTCGAAGCTGATAAATTCCCAAGGAATAGCGATCTAGTTCTAATAAGCTGAGTAGTCCACTAGAGAATTGAAGAAATTCTTAGAAAGCTCCTTAGTTCTCTTGATTTACAAATATCGATTCATCTAAAAGACAAAACTTAAGTACTTTTTAGTACATTTTTGAATAACACTAGATTTACACGTACTCCTGAGAAGCCAATCATTAAGGTTTGCAAATCACTGAGGGTAAGATATACAATGAAACAGACCAACAGTGCGGACATTGTTAACTCTTTGTTTCCCAAATGGCTCGGTCTTTTGTGGTCTGTATCACCGATCGGCTGTCGCCGTGGGAAGTGTCTACTTTCGCGCCCATTTCCAAAAAAAATGATTTATGTGACTTGTGCTCAGGATTATTGAATAACATCTGATGTGGTTGACACCCCTGTAATACTTGAATGCTCTATCCCTTGCCAAAAGAAATAGACGATGTGCAGTAAATGTCCGAAGGTAAAAGGGTGACGCATATCACCAAGTGCGAAAAGCGAGCTTCATTTTGCCTACTGTTTCAACGTTAAAGACCATTCACTAATCCAGTATGGGCCTGGAATTCCTAGTAAAATAAGTAGAATAAGAACTTGCTTGTCCATTGCTTTTTCCTATTAATAGTCAAGCAAAACGTTGGCTTGACTCGTGATATTTGGCGATGTTACCCATGCCGAAACCCATGGAAGTGGACATGTGAGTAGCCTAAAACAAAGTAGTTAGTAATAATCATCAAATGTCTTATTTCGCTCTCAATTCAGTGATCTTTGGCTTATTCTAGTGAGGCCGAATGTGTAATCACATTAAATTTCATTGCAATGCATTCTTGAGAAAGACTGTCCATGGTAGCTATGTAGACGTCGAATATCAACATATGTACCATGCCATTCACAATAAAAACTAATACATGGGTGACCAGTTTTCGGCTTATTGCTTGTGATGTTCGGTCCTGCTATTTAGAAGTTGCAGGATTCATTTAAACCCCACGTCCAGTTTACAACCAGTTTACTGAACGTTTTTATCAATTTAATTGCCTAGGAACTCAGTTTTGAAATTACACGGTTTATTAGTTTCGAGTATTGAAATGTTCCGTTCATTGTCGAAAAGCAGGTGCCACATAGACTTGCAACCTCAGGTGAATCATACAAACCCAGGTCTTGAATTGTACTGGTCATTTCGTTTTCAGTCACTCCGTTTGCCGCTCTTACTCGACAGATTCAGCCTTCAACTTTTATCGACCAGTTTCCCGACTACAGCTCAGTCGATTGTGATACTTTTCCCCTTACTACTGATTGCATTAGATACTTCACAGCTGCTATGGGCAGCTACAAATTTCAGGTTCCGAATTTTCTACCGTGTTTTTAATAAACTAGAGACAATGGCTTTCTGCAGTAACGAACTCAGCACGTTTTGCTACTACAATTCAGTGGCTTTACCAATGCTTATTTCCAATACTATTATTGTTCTACCTTCATTCAACTATAATCCTTATAGCGAAATTTCAATAGCCTGCATCATAATCACACAATATACAGTCGGACACTATTTTATTCTCTTTGGGAAACTGGAATCAAGGTTAACTGGTACGTACATTGGTCACTGAACAATTGTACCTATAAAATACTGCACGATGTCATGGCTTCGACCTGGAATTAGCAATGCTACTCATTTTTGGGACGTTACCAGCCTCAGCAGCGTCACTGATTTTAGCAACTGTTATTTTTAGTAATTAGGCTAATTCCACTCATGTAGTTGTAAGAAGCTCTTTACCTTGGAATGTTGCTAGATAATGCGATCTGGAAATGGATCCGCTTTTCTGAAACTGCAAGCATTTCACTCCAACCAATCCATTTAAACCTTTGGCTCCAAATTGATTGTTTATTTGGTCAAGTTCACTGTACTTGTTGAGGGAATTTTTCGACGATTGTCAAAGTTCCATTAATTCCATTGGATATCTTGTGCTTGCATGATCCATAATGCAAATTGTATAGAGACAGAATATATACCCTTCCTGACCCTCCTAAACGGATAACAGTGAAAGAAGATTGTATGCTCTTGTGGCAAGGTTGTGTTCCTTTATTCATGTGGTAAGTTATATTCCAGCTTGACTGAAGTAGCATTTGCCGCAGTCATCACTTAAGACCTCGCAATTAACTTTTCCTCTTTCCTCCTCTTGAGTTTTCTTTGGGGTTCAAAATGAGTCTGCTCAAAGGTTTTGAGAGTTTGCAGGCCACGGTGATGCCTTGTGGATCCAGCAATCTTGTAGTCCTTTCAAATAATTTTTTTATATAAGGAGAACATTGTTCTTTCTGGAATATGCTCCCTAGTTCGTCGTATTTTCCTGTCGCTTACGGTTCTTACAAAGCTTCTCGGGTAGTTGTTACGCGGAAACAACTCGAAAAGTTATTTCTCTCCATTCTTTACAGTTCCATTGGACGACATTATTGTTTTCCTCTGTTGAACACTGTTCCCACACATGATATTTTGCGAAGATTGGGTTGGTGCTGCTGAAATTCAGTATGTGGTCCATTTGTAACGGTTTGACATGTTGACATCTCCAGAGTTCCGTGGGCCGTTCGTTTTGCCACTACTTCCAGAAAAGGAAGTTTGATGTTATTTTCGATTTCTTGGTGAACTGAATCACATCAACAATGTTAATGATTGTTGTCGGAGCTTGCTCAACATCGGAGAGCCTGAAAATGACAAAGTGTAATCAACATATTGGATCCAAATATCTGGTTTTGTCCTGCTTAGTGATATGTCTTTGAGAACTTGTCTCATGGCATGTGCAAGAAGTCCAGATATCGCTGATCCCATGGGCGTTCTGATAATTTGTTCGTGAATGTCCCCGTCAAATTTCAAGTATGTGGGCAACATTAAATACGTGAGTTCGCAAATTGATGACGTCTCCAATGGATTGTCAAGGTGATGCTGCTGGATACTTTCTAGGATACTATTCGCCGGCTTTTGGGTCGAGTTGAATAAAAGGCGCCGTGATGTCGAACCAGATCATAACATAATCCTCCTCCTTCTCTATATCCCGAATTTTGCCCAATAATTGCTCGGCCTTATTTATGGAGTAGTTTGATTCTCCAATCAAGAGTTGGATTTATTTCGATTTAAATGATCGTAAACGATCTCACTTGCATTTGTATTAAGTGTATTGCACGTGTACGCATCTTTGGAAACACAATTTCGCATTGACCAAAATTATTTCCATGTCCATAGACCCATTTGGTTCTCAAAGCTGCACACTACGTCGCGCTCCCGTTCACTTGAGGCACACGTATCTCCAGACCTTCGTACTCGGGAGTGTTCGCCGTGAGGTACAACTGTGGGGAGGGCTTCAGCCAAAGCGTTGTGAAGGACTTCTCAGGAAGCTAGAAATACTCCGACAAATTTGAAGATAAATCCCAAACATTCTGGGAAAAGCTGGATAAAATTGCTCCACAGGTAATCTCACACTTGCCGTCCACTTGTGTCAAATTGTTTGCACTACTCATGAGTAGACGAATGCGTAATGCAAAATGGAATTTGATAGCACTTTCGATGGGCTGTCTTTGAGGCTTTTGCATATCAGAACTAGAAATGCGATGTCTGAGCTTCAATTTGTGATTATGGCCTGGAGTATTTCAATCTAGGCCCGCGAAAAGACGAACCACACTGATTTGAAAATTAGATGACGTTTGGTAATTATGTAAATTTCCTCGTTTACGGCTCAGGAAATAAAAAACAATTCCGCATTGAATGATCAGATCTGATCTGCCTACAACAGGAAACACACTAACCAAATAGATCGGCCTGCGTATAGGTATAAAGACGAAATAACCGAGATGCTGTGCTGGCTGTGAAAATTCAAACCAAGCATTTTAAAGTTCACCGAAGGAAACTAGGATTTTCACGGATTTTGGGATTTTCTTGGTCGTACAAATCTAGTTTTAAGGAAAAGAGTGTTAAACTCCCTCTGATTCTCCAATTTACTCCCAAAGTATGTCCTTTCTGCCGATAGAAGTATTTGTTTTTCCTCCCAATATATCTGAGTGTATTCATTCCTTTACGACTGTTGATTGAAAATCGGGAATTCTCAAGGAAGATGTCCTCCTTTAGTTTGTTTTCTTCGCACATCAACAAATAATCATCAAGGTCCCCAAACCAAGGAATGCAGCGGAATGATGACATTAATCTCTAGAAAGCAACCGCATGCACTTATGATTTGCTCAGGCATTCCAACAACTTGTCAACCGTTAAGTAATCACCCTTCAGTTCCTCTGTAGACGACAGCTGGTTGAATTGCCGTTCATTTGAAAACCACACAACTGCAGATCCCCGCATGCACTTACCCGTGATTTATATTCTGAGATGGACAGATCATATTTTAAGTGGAAGCGTGGTACGACGGGAAGTTTTTGAAATGAAACGGCTGGGATGCGTAAACGTTAAACAAAACAGAACTTTGTTCTTCAATTCGGTTCTCTGTTCCTTTTATCTTCAATTTCTATTTTCGCTGGCGTAATGACAAGAATCTGTCGATCAGCAACAGCATATCTTTCGTTACACAAAAGGTAATGTCCCCCAATTCTAGGAATGCAGATTCATCCGATTGTGAAAGCATGCAAAGAATGTTATTTCTGATTGGTCACATGCTAGGCAAAGCGATCTTCAGAAATCCCCTCTCAAGCATTGATGCGTTCCACCTGGCATCCAATACTCTCTCGCATAAACATTCACATATTCCTAATTCCCACCTATCTGATACGTGTCTTACGTTAACTCCTCACCAATCTTTCACAAATACAAACAACTTCAACGAGTTTTGACTCGCATGTCTGGATGAAGAGATGAATGCAAACCTCCTCTAATTCCAATGTGTGATACACGAACAGATAGGACAGTTCGTTCTAGAAATTGGTCTTCGTTAACTTTGTTCTAATTTCTTCCTAACAGTTCTTAGTTGACTGTTGGAATGATTACATTAGGCTGATGATTAGTTGGACAATTTCTGCCGGAGTATGTGCATCTCTCACAATGTTTGGGCTTTGGTAACGAATATGTGAATGCCACTTCCTAAAGTAAACTTTCAAGGGATTGATATTTTAATTTGGTTAGGTAGGTTGCAAATTGTAACTTATATTCGTTAGCCCAAGAATTACCTGAGCACGCACTTTCCGGAGTAATAAATCGTCATGTCCATGAGCCTGGACGGGTACCAAGAAGGATGCAGTGATACCACAGTGATTGTATCAATCGACAAACTGAGCTATAAATCCGCATGCTTAAATCAATAATCGGAAATTGGCCGAATCAGTCCGCGGACTGTTCAGCCAAGTAATCATGTTCCACTGGGAAAAGGAAGGACAGTTATGGTTTTGATTGTTAAGCGATGATGTTCTGTTTGTTCACTTCAGTTGCTTTTTCAAAAGTTAAACGAAATGCGGGCTAGGGTGCCGGAGGCAGAAGCAACTGATGAGTTATAAGATGATAACAACAATGACCACAAAATAACCGCTAAAATCCAGCTGATAGAAATTCTGGTGCCTGCATGTGATGGGGTAATGAAATAAACTTGGTAATAATCATGTGTAACTGATTGCTTCTGGCCAGCGTTCAGACCGCTTTTTGCCCAATATTCTCTGCAGTCTATAAGTTTTACTGATAACCATAGCCGGATGCGTTTCAGTTTGTGACGACTCATTTCTTCACATAGTTCGATATGTTTATCAACATTAAATGAACCCATCAAGAGTGTCAGTAGGTTGGTGTGCCTGAATTGCATCAGCACTGGGCCGCATGACATCCCCAGTTTCTCAAATGACAATATTTATTGAGTTGCTGTGATACATTCAGCTAATCGCTTTAGGCAAAACAAAATGTTCTGCACGATGTGTGAAACAGTGCCAGAAGAACAATACGCATCCTGACTGCCTACAACCACATTACGGTAATCAGCCCTATTGTAACAGACTAACACGTTGAGTAGGTGAGTGTTTCTAGCCTTTATAATCCGTCCTTGAGCGTATCCAATCAGCTCGTTAACAAATGAGATTCAGTGAGTCTAGCCCAAAAATTATTTTGCTTGCCATCAGCTAACTGCGTTCAGCCAATAGTTACACGCCTGCAGTTTGCGACATTTGTTTCAGGTGCATCCACTCAAATAGCATAAAATATCACTAGTGGTTCTGCAAAACTGGACTTAACTGAGCCATTTGTATCCAACCGAGAAAAGGCAAAATAATGAAGAAGCAAGGCATCGTTCTTTTGGGGCATGTGCTCATGTCGCTGATGACTGTAATCGGCTTGATAGCGAACACGGTTGGATTTGTGTCCACCTATCGCGTTCCAGTTGGTTTTCCTGCAACCCGTATGCTAATTCGGCTGCAGTTTGTTTGGGACGCACTCGGAATCATTGTTTCTCTTTCCTACTGGATCTCATATCAGATCAATATACCGTTGGAAATTGTGGTGGGAAATGCTTTCATCTACATGTGGTCAAGTTATTACGTGATTGCAATTTCTATTACACTCAGTTGTGCCAATATGACTCTCCTGGCAGTCGATCGATATTGGGCAGTTGTCTGGTTCCGAACTTACCTTCGCGACTCGAAATGCTATCGCATCTATCTGTTGGTAGTGTTGTTGATCTGGACACTTCTTATAACAACACCGACTATTATTTTGGGCTACTTCAGGGTTCACGAAAAACAGATTGGATCAAAATCACTCAGTATCATTTGGAAGTCGCACTCCATACTTATGTTCTTGGCTTCACTTCTGGGTCCATCAATATTGGTTTGCGCAACACAAGTTCATATCATTCTCAAAATTCGCAGAGGGAGAACCGGTAAGGGAAACGCATCCGAATCGGTAGATACTACTTATCGTTTCAAGGACAATCCAGTAGACAACATTATGACGGCTCTAACAAATTCCCTCATTTTAATGATGATCTTGTTTTTTGTTACCAGGATTACTTTTCACTTAGGCTATGTTTTGGCCCAATTCGGCATCGTTCCGACAATGACCACGGTTGAATGGAAAACGGATATAATTTTTTTTATCCCTGTAAACTTCTGTGTCAATCCAATATTGCTTTTGTTTACAACCACAAGATTCCGTAAGTGGTTGTTTAGAAGTGCAAAATCTGTGGTAACTCCTTTACTCAGATGTGCACACTTCAAGTCTTCTAATCCCTCTCAGTAGTTAAACGATGGTTTGTGCACCCCATGTTTATGGGAGACCATTTTTCCCCGTTCCATTCACCTAATTCGTTATTTACATATTTCTCAATTTGCACGTGAAATATTGTCATTTTATATTCAAACCTTGCAAATGAGCACACATCTCCTACACAGATGTCATTTTCAACCATAGTAAACCAAATACTCTATAAGTGCTATTGAATTTTGACCTTATTGGATGGAACATATCCTCTCCGGCTCGAACTTGTTAATTCTTCTTTCTTTATGACATTTATGTTAATACTCATTTTTCACCGAGTTTCCACTTCAACAGATTCAAACGACTTGCAAGTTTGTGTCTTGTCAGTGATTATATAACAGTTTAAACCCAGGCTGGCTGAATCCCTGAAGTTTGTCGATGCTATGACGCATCGCACACAGGTGAATGGCTGACCTGTTCTCACTTTTGCCATAACTGTGTACTTGTAAATACAAATGGATACACCAAAGATTGCCTAATTGTGTTTATGATCAGTCTGTTCCGTATTACGAGTTTTGAATGCCTTTACTAGTTGTAGGTCAGGTTGTCGGTAGTTTGGATAGCAAACACATTACTACCAGTCAAGGTGACATCTTTCATGCGTGTACGCAGCTAGCGCTGATCATCTGTCCTCGATGAATGAACGGTATTCCGGTCATGATGCACAAAAACTCGGACAAGAAGGATTGTGACATTTGAGGATACGAAGCAAGCCGTCACATCTTTGAATTTCATCATGTAGATTAAGACTAGATAAGAAAGCGTTGCACATAAGACGTTCACGTGCAATTGAAACTCCTATTCACAATCCATTTCAGAGAATCAGCTATGCAAAATATCAAGGCATTTGAAGCGTTGTTCACTGAAATTATCAGGAAGCACATTTTCTTATTCAGTCGACTGGAAAAATAGCCTGTAAGAATAGTGGTCACTGAGATAATGGCACGTGATTACAAATGTAAAATTGAATGTACACGGTATGGAGAAAATTCGGGGCCTGGAAGCGGAAGAGCAAGAATTTTGAAACACTTTTCCGATGTGTGCGGACTATGATAGGCAAAGAAATTGTAAAAAATACCTAAGGTATATCATGACGACTAATGAGAGAATATTATGACTAATGAATTAGAACCAAGAAGTTTTGTCAATGTCAGTTTAGTGTGATTGTCCTAATGGGGATCACTTTGGTATGTTGTAATACTCAAATATGCAAACATTTAAAGAATTGGACGGTTTAAAATTCCGTTTTGAGCCTTGAAAGTACTTTCTCTGTTCGAACGTTAGCATGCAAGTAGCAACAAATGGTTTCATAAACAGTTCCTTCATTACAGCGGGGATCAGTAGCTAACGGCATTAGCGTCAAACGAAACACTTGGTTTACAAGGAGTGCAATCGGTCTAAAACAGGCAAGCTGTACCCAATCTCGAAAACCATTGACGTAACGAATGATATTCACTAACAATTCACGACTCTTGAATTCTTCGTGATCTGAGGATTTTGTCTTCTAAAGCTGCAGGAAATAAAATATTCAGTAAGGGAACACAAAATGTTGGATTTAGTTTGCTGTCCTCACATTTTTCGATTAAATTTCCACGTCATACTCTTTCCCAGGCAACCAATCATCTGTTACTCTTCTTCGTTTGCAAAGCTGATACAGTGGCTACCTGGACCATACATTCATATCAATCGATGCAGTCTTTCTTGAAATAACTAAAATCTTGAGTCTTGTGTCCACGCTTAAAAGTGATTATGATGAATATGTCGATGAAACATAACCATCTTTTGGCGGTTCACGTAAAATAAACTATCCTCCTGACAAAATTTACACTGAAACCAAAGAAGTAGCATCGTTGATTGGCACGTTCACAGGACAAATAAAGTGTGAGGAGGTGTCGATTACGAAAAGTTCCCGCAATTCTAGAACGACTGAACCAAACCAGCGAATCATTTTGTGGTTGGACGGCAGCTGAGAAGCGGGAATGAGCATACGGATTCTTCATAAGAAATTCATTTAGTTGCCTTTGGGCAGGAAAAATTCAAGGCTCCCTCATACGAGATTCTCAAATTGTCCTATGCTTTGCATTGCATTGGACACACCATTACCTACATAAATGTCCGTACCGCAGGCAAACGAAACACAAAACTGGCTTATCACTATGTGAAAACTCGTCAAGTGAATGGTTTGAGCAACAGAGATGGGTGGCTCAAGAAGTCGGCGGAAACGTCGTCCCGCTTTGTAGACTGCGGGATGAGCATGGGACAATGGAGTTCCCAAGTAAACAGATTCTCTAGGATATGGAATAATTGATCATGTTGAAATATGAGAAGGGAAATTTACAACTTCACTCTTAAGTAAACTTACCAAAACAGGAGAGGAAGCATCGAACACGATTAGATAAACATTGATATGCTTTACCCTAAATGTTTTAGACTGTAATGTCGAAGCCTTCTGATTGGAAATAACAATCCCAAAATATTATTTATGCAGACGAAAATGCTAAAACTCCAGCTCAGATTTCCACCAGCGAAACCCTGCATAATATCTTAAAGAATCGACCCTTAGTTGGGTTGCTGCAATGACGAACGTATTTTCAGATGAACAAGCAGACCGGGGAGACAACATATATTCGAAATAGTTAGATGTGTTAAAATGTAAATTGAATTGTGCAATAAATCGTGAAAGAAGACGAGTTGTTGGAAAGATTTTGGAAATCTTGATTTCTTAAAACGGCCGACGAAAGAGCAATCTTCGTAATTCGATCATCTTAACTGTAACTTTTCATAATTATTCAGACGTGGAGAGCATTTAAAGTAACCGAACGAACCATCCTCAATTGCAGCTGCATTAGTACACGGGAAAACGTTTTCTGCATTGTAACCATATAAGTTTAAAAGTGATTTGTTCTAGATCACTCGAAAACAGGAATTCGTGCTCAATTTCTATGGGCTAACATGCGTTCACGTGACGTGCTCAGGTTCATAAAACCACCTACTGAAAATGTATTCCGTTCTATGGTATGGCTGCTGGATATTATTTTGGATAATACCTTTTAATTAACCGTTGCTAAACAACCATTAGTATACACTGAATGATTACAAAGGACTTGGATTGGAAAATGTGGTTTCGTGTTCTAATCAGAAATCTGACACGATTAGCCTCTCCACATTGAAAGAATCTCTTTGGGGGCGTGTTGGTATCTTTGTTGTTTTCCCAAATTAAGCCACGCCCCTTTCACTCCAAAAATATTTTGTTGCATTCATTGTAAGCAGTTTCCTCATGAACTTTAAGGTTACACTTTTTATCAACGTCCTCCATGCAAGTGGACAAATATTTTGCTGAGATGAATGTATAAAATTATACCGTTATACTTATAATTAATCTGAAACTTTCATCAGTGAATCTAACATCTCAAAAAGGGTTCCTTATTGAGGTGCTTATAAATATTCAATCAATTCCCGGTGGTGAACTTCGTTGACATAAACTAATACAGTCATTACAAACTGGTCCAGGATCCAGTCCCTTAGCTACACGCAAATTTTACTTTTAGTTTTGATTAGTAATGTGATGTCTGTCATAACAAACCAGCAAAGAATTAACAATCCCATACAGCTAGTCTCACTCATCAAAAGCAAATATGTCCACCCGTTTCCAACTGCTGTCAATTAGGTGACTGGTTCCTGGACCAATTTGCAAACAGTTCCCGAACTTGAATCTTTCTACTTTTGCTTTTTTGTATGTCACCAACGGTGATCGGATTGGGCCAGGATTTCCGCAGGGTCGCTTAAAAGATATGCCCAACCCACTGCGGACCTATATTAAAATACGTGCATTATAGTCTGACGCATTATGTCGAGTAACTGTCCTGACGAAATACTCAGCTGGTCCCTTGGATTTGATATTCCATTTCATAGATATGTATATATTTATATCTATATATTTTATATATATATTGAACGCTACATACCGCCGCATACAAACATTTTAACTGCCTTACAGCAGGTCGGCCTTGGACATTTAACGCTGACCAAACAACTATTAAAATTGTGAACTCAAAATTACCAAATTAGAAAAACATCAAACAACAGTTCTATTTGATGGAAGCATCGGTGAGAATCAGGGAACATTATAAACGCAGTGCTCTGTTCTAATTCATGACTTCAATCTGTCCGCATCACATACCGGCTGAGGCAGCAGCGTGCCCTTGAAAGGATCTTCACGTCACATGATCCGGTTTGGAGCGGTCGTTGTCATACTGGCGTCGTGATAGACTTGGACGTTACCTATTTTACTGGATCCCATTAGACAACCAATATTGCGCAGTCCGGCTAGACGGTTTTGTACCTTTCGGTAACAATAAATTAAAATATGCATATTTGCGCATTGTTTACCTATGCTCACGCCAAGTGCTGAAGTCAAAACGAGTACTTTCTGGACTTGTCCAAATTACTTTGAAGTGTGTGTCCAACGGTAATCACCGTCGCTGATGGTGATTTCAACTTCTAAGATGGTAGTTTCGGGAGACATAACAACCCTACTCGCCGATGGGGCTGACAACAATGACCATCTCAGTTAAGTATACTCAAAATTTCGTTTGTTTCTGGCGAACGCATCGGTTCATCATGCAAAATAACACTACCTCACTTGGACGTCACTTCCCCTTCGTTGTTTTTTGGGAAATTTGATTCACTATGTTGTCAACGAGCACCGATACGTTGGATCCGTCTAAGGTGGCTGATCATTCCGGTCCATATCTGAGGACTCAGCTCACAAACTATTCAAAGCTGGCTTGTGTCTGCGTCGAGTAACCACGAAAACAGTGCCTTCCGCGCAGCTGCTTTTACTCTACAACTAGTGAATTGAATTCCCGTTAGCATTTTCTATGTGATCGTCGTCACACACAAACACTGAGAACTTGAGCAAAACATAGAAGATTAAAAATGTCCTACACACGCCTATTACTCATCTGGGACACAGACAATGGCCGTATTAGTTTTCAGTCGTTCTATTATGTACGTAACGTACAATGTGACGTGCCAACTGTGGGGATTTCAGCTGACTCTGAGCCTGAGAAAAGAATGGCACTGGATATCTAGATGTTGATGACTGGAAATGCCTGCGGCAACAATCTTCATCGACCTACTAAGCGTGTTGAGCCACAGGAACAAGCTGTCAGTGAGGTGATAAAGGAATCCAAAAACTAACC
The DNA here is from genome assembly GCA_008360955.1 of Fasciolopsis buskii. Taxonomy (NCBI): domain Eukaryota; kingdom Metazoa; phylum Platyhelminthes; class Trematoda; order Plagiorchiida; family Fasciolidae; genus Fasciolopsis; species Fasciolopsis buskii. The sequence goes on along the minus strand of LUCM01000769.1, from coordinate 403,775 downwards.
AGTTCTAAACGGGAACATCACATCCGGTGTCGAACAGAGCAATTTAGGAAGCATTTAGGTGGCCTAATCAAATAGCAGACCGTCGTCTGTGCTTGCAAAGGAGACATTGCAAGTAACTGCGAGTCCTCCATCAGCTAAGCAGTTTGTCAGAAAAATAATTTTCACTTAAAGAGACAAGACTGTTAGACCGTGGTTGATAGTTGGCATAGTCCTAGTAATGGAGCTAGTAAAAATATCAGAGTTGGTGTAGAAAAACCAGATGTCTAGGGAGTGGTGTGAATTGCTGGTTGTAGCAATTTACCACATTATGCATGAAATCAACCCGGTTTCTTGCCCGCCCAAGTCTCTATCGTTCATATAAAGAGATGATGTTTTAGAAAACAGGCACACTCAGCGTTGACAAGTGATTTATACTTTCCCCGATTTGCAAACGTCATTCGACTCAGTCAGCCGTGTAGTTCTCTGGTGGTGATTTTCACTGAAAAGCGTATCAAGGGAATTCATTCCATTTTTCCGATCTTTGCGTGCGAGCAGCTAAAGTCGAATTCTTACCCATAGCCACCTTTCACTTGAGTTCACCACTATGAGTGTCCCTGATCGGTGTAGGCCAACGTCTTATTTTAATTGCAAATTATCGAGTGGAATGTTATTACGATCAAGTCATTCTCCTGTTGCAACGTGACAGTAAAATCACTAATTTGGAATATGCTACTCTGTTCTGTCTGATTGAAAATCCAGGCAAGTTACTGGTTCCCTAGTGTAGCCATATTTGGTATGCTTTCTTCAACTTCAAATTCTAAGATGCTGCCAGAGGAATGAACTGACGCAAAAGCCGATTGTTTTTTTTGTAAGGCTATGAGCTGGACGACGTGAATGAAATTCGTTAACAGTAAAGTTACAACTTAACTGATGCTTGTATGTGGGATGAGTTTTCCAAGCGCACAGTGAGCAACCAGTTGGTATTTACTAAATTAAGCCGTTAGGGCAACAACTACCTATTGGTCTGCCTTCTAATTTACCTTGAGACATTAAGGTCGATTTCTTTGTACCGTTCAAAATGATGACCACTCAGAACAGTAAATATGCGGAAGATATAGATTTTAGCATTAGAATATATTCGTGGTGATGCTGGAACTCGTTGAAAGAACTCTGTTGTCACTACTGAAGCTGAGCGTAGGATGTTGGCTCATTAAGTTCAGTCGATTGAATAATTATGGAATTTGAAAATTTTAAGATGGTTCAGTTAGGCATAATACTAGATAAAAATCCTCGCTATACACTATTTTTCGAGGCAGTTTGTGATTGGGACTCAAGAAATGGAGATGAGTCAGTGATCTGACGGAAGGGTAAAACCCCAGTCACAGGGTTGTCATCAGCAAGCTGAGTTAGATGAATGGGTTGGTGTCCACGAGCTATTTCAACATGTAGGTTGAGGACTTAAGAATAAACGATGAATTGTAGCAATCAGTTGTCTTCTACTACTCGAAATGTTGGAGCTTCTTCCTAGTTAATCTCGCAAACTGTCTCGGATTTTCCTCGTCATTCGGATCGCCTGGCAGCAGGTTTATCCAACACTGATTGGTACAAATTTTCAACTGCATTAAGTTGATCCACCTGTGATGCATTCGATTCCATCGCTCAATTAATAGGGCTCGACAAGGAGAATTACAATCAGCCCAGATCATACGTGTTTGGATGATATTTTTACTTTTCACTAATAAAATTGCATGGTGGTTGTACGAATCCGGAAACTTCCGTCAATAAAACTATTCCTTCTTCGTTTCTTAGGTTGCTTGCCACTAGCAGTGTGTTGACGTAATACGCAATGATATAAGTACAATTCAAGTTTCACCCCTACTTGTCGTCCGTAGGAAGTTGGGTGCAATTTATTAGGATCAAACTACAGGTTTACAAAACTGTCCTAATGGTTGGCGGCATTCAGGATCTTACAACTCGCGGTAATTTTATTTCAAATATACAACACTTAATCGGCTTGCATTATAATCGGTAACCGAAAAGAACGTTCATTTTGATTCTGCTAGAATCCAGTCGCATAAATGAAGTCGAAGACTTCAGGGTAATTTAGTGGTAGATCACATTCGCCTCGGTATAACGTCAACAAGGCGCGTGCCCTTTAACTGGCATCGCTATAATTCTGTGCCATCCATGTTTTGCTGTTTTCTTGTCTTATTTTTAGTTCCATTGTGGTCTTCATTAGCCAACGCAAACGATTGCAATTATTGTTGTTTAAAAATTTATTGTCTCTCCTACCCACGATGTCCATTCCGGCATTGTTGAGTACAAACATCCGCTCTCTGTTTACGAAAACGTCAAATCTATCCCTCATACTTCATTCACCAATCCATATTCACACTTGTGTCATCTGCATACAAGAATCGTGGCTCAACCCAGATACTGCTGACTCACTTGTGTCGATAGACAGCTTCAGAATTCATCGGCACTACAGTTTTGTACAAGATGACTGGAGGCGTTGTGGCAACATACATAAAAGTCTTCTGATCTGACAAATCCGAAGTTATTTATGAAAACTTTCTATGTGGCATTAACGGCCTCGTAACAAACTATCATCCTAGATTTTCTCACTATACTAGTACAATCATAACAAACATATATATATATACATATATATATCCTTTTTCAGCTTGCAAAACAATGTCATATCAGTTTTCGAATCCTTTCTCGGATGTATTGCATTTTTTCTCGACAAAAGTCTGCACTATATTTCTTATCCCAAAATCTGGCAGTTCTAATGTATTAACAAAAGGTATTCGTCCCATCGCCTTAACATCTTTCGGTCTTAAACTGACGGAGCGTGCTATATTTAAAAGCCCGCGTTCTTCTCTGTATTTACCGACGACCATTTTCAGTTTGCCCATAAATCTAACAGGTCCACTTTGAACGCTGTCGCCTCCCTCATTCACCACATGTGTATGTTCTTAAACGCATGGAAGAAATGTGCGCGATACGCCATTCTAGACTATTCGTGGGTATTTGATTCCGTCCCACAGTGCTGTTCGTTCACCGTTTCTCTTTTCTACTTACTCTTTATCCACTCCTCATCTGTTTACGCATGCTAATGATGTCGCGTTCTCTCATGCCAACTCGAACAACGATGACTTTCAAAATTATTCCAACCAACTATCTTCCGTTTATGATTTCTTCGCTCTAGCTGGTTTTAATTCCCACTTACCTAAATGTTTCGAATGTCTGTTCTCTCTCTCGGTCAGCTCACCATTATGAAACGTCTTCCATCAACTCAGAATATCTTACCTGGGTTGAGTTTGTAAAAAACCTGGGAGTTACTATTGATAAAATCTGAAAGGGGCTTCTCACATATTCACCTGTGTAAAGAATCTCCGACGATTTTCATTACCAATCAGGAAGCTTTGACACTACATAATGAAACAAATCACTACCTCCCGAATTGCATACCACTAACTGGAGTGTCCTTCAGTCTTATCGGCATGTGAGAAATATGCTCTCAAAATTCTTTCAGATCCCACGCTGCACAATGATCTTTCAAAGTGCCGCTTTCATATTTCAAAACGATCCGCTTTTCGTTCCATACCCTGTGGAATCACTATTTATAGGGACTCCACTGTCCCATATTTAGCACGCATCTTCACAAATCGTGACCGTGTTTTACCCGAAATCCTGAGCAACCTATCATTGGGTGATATGATTATTACTTGATCAGTCTATTTTTCACAAATCTACAACGTGATGAGTGTATTGTATGTAAAAGTCTACATATTACAATAAACTGCAAGACAAAACAATGCTTTGATAACATTTTGGTTCGAGCACCGTCAGATTAGCTTACAATTTATTGTGCCGGAACGGAGTTTGGTTCCAGCATAAAACATCCAAAGGGACGCTACGGATACAACAGTTTGCTCTCCTTTTACTACTTCTTTACAAATCATGACCGTTTTGTTTTATCACATAACTTCATTTTCTATCGTTTATCATTCTCCGGGCTATTGATTTTGCTTCAACCGTAAACTGCTAACAATTTGCTTTGCCTCAAGAGCATTTCGTGGCCTTAGTCCAGTTTTTGTAAATGGTCTAATTTATATTCTCACCCTACTCACTGTCCATCTTTGGAGCACAAAAGCTTGGGAAGGAAGTTTTCGAATTTCAACTTTCCAAGTTTAGTTATTTGCTGAAGTAATATGATGGCATTGGAGTTGAATCTTCCGCATTGTATCGATTCCATATTAACAAACTGTGCCTGAGTGTTGGTATGTGGTTATCAAGCACACAGATTATCATAAACCTGATGATCCACGACCCATGTCATGAGTCATTTTCACTATATGCCAAAACACGATAAAATAGTTGACAAATTCTGAATTTTACGCAACCACCGATCACGTTTCTTGCCTGACCAGCTTTAACAGAGGTTACTGGTGACTACCAAGACGTCAACAGCGAGCCCACCGTATTCCTCTCGCGGTCGATAACCTATTCGACACCCGAGGACGCACCAGGAAGCACAGGGACATTCTTGGCCATTTTCCATGTATAAACTCACCTCCAACTTCTAACATTCGAATTTTCCCAAAAGTTGAAAGACATTAAAATAAAAAATAATAATTTTGCTTTGAGATTTGATGTGGTCACGAGTATATCAATTATAAACTGTCTGAACTATTTACGTTCTTTGTTAATATAGGACACCTCCCTAGAAGATCGAACTATATTATTCCCATCAGAAATTATCAGAGGTGTAGAAATTTGTCTCACGTCAATCTACTTCCCTTTCAAACAAGCTACCGGATGATATGATCATGGGATAGCCAATATCCCCCGTTGTGGCAAGAGTTTTCCCAAACTCAGATGAATCAAAAGCTTTAGTGCATTTTATTCAACCCTACGTTTGCACTTACTCTATGTCGACAACATATCTACAATCATCAAGTCAGAACAAAAGGATAGCTTCTTTAGAGCTCTCAATAAGAAATGTAGATTCACTAAGTTCACAAGGGAGTCAGAAGATAACAATGGCGCCATCAGCTTTCTTGATTGTCGGCTGAAAGTCAGTGACTGCCGTAAATCCAATATCAGCCTTCAAGAAAACCCACACATTCGGATAATTATTTGGACTTCAATTCAGCTCATCCGTAGTGTCTGAAACGGACACTTATTTCCTCGCTAGCCAACACAGTTGAAAAGCTGTGTAGTGATCAGACCGAACGCAAAGAAGAACTAAGACGTCTAAACAAAATCTTGCAAGACAATCACTATCCGCCGTGTCTCATATGAAAACAACTGGAAACTTGCATATCAGCAACCAAGAGGAAGAGACAATAGATGGAAGCGGTTTCAATTGGAATTCTGCATAGATCAGGCTCTTTGGATGCAATAAGAAGGTTCTCAGTGAGTTGAACATTTGACCTAATTTTCAACGAATACTGCTTTAAAACGCCACTCATCACGGGCTAAAGGTAAAATTGGTGTGCATGACAGAAATAATTGTAATTACAAATTATTGCAAAAACCACCAGGCAACCGATGACACGAATAAAAGAACGCAAAAGGAAAGTAATGTCCAGGCCTTCGGAAAAGGCAGTTTAATCAAAAATTGAACGCAATCCAACCATGGCTCTGCATGCCATAGCAGAGGAATGCTAGAGTACACGAACTTGGATTCAGAAACTTTGCTGAACTAAAGTAGGCTGAGACGCCGGCGGTGAGCACTCACTTCACAAGCACCAACAGGAGTGACGAGGCTGTTATTTCGCAGCTATGGATATCCCTATCGTCATTCAGTAGCAAACGTTGCAAAAGTTAACTGCATGGCGGCACGTGAGGTGAAAGACAACTAACTTATCATCCGTCACACAGTTTAATTTGTGCACAAACAGCGATGGGTAAACACAGACAAACAACTGAACATCCGTTGGAATGTGAGCGTTCCTAAAGTTATTTGGCTGCAAAACTCTTCTTGAGAAACCAACTTACGGTAGTCGAAATTTTCTCAAATTATATCTACCAACGACGCTGCATATTAACGCTATAACAATAACACTCATACGCAGAGCATCGATATTCGATACAATTCTTAGGTCGGTCGGTCCTGATATTTACATTTCATCCCTAAATTGAGATTCGAATATAAAAGCGAGGCGCCTTACAAGTTTCAAAAATTTAACATATGATATCAACGAAACGTGACTTAACTTCACAACTAAGTGTTCCTAGGTAAATCCTTTACGTCGACAAATTGCGAATGTTGGTACTCGCATACATCGTGATCGATGTGGCTTCGGTTTCCATTGAAATGTAATGTGTGCGTATGAATCAGATAATAAGAAAAAAAGGAAATCCGGACCGCAATGTGTATCTACGGCGCAGGCAAGCCCCGGGGGTCCGGAAAACATGGCCGATTTAAATGTTCACTACAGTTAAAAAATTAGTACCAAAAATTGTTTGTAAAACGAACTGCGCGTTATTTTCATCTTCATCCATTTGGACTAAACAGAAAGACAAGAAAGACACACCGAGAGCCGACATTCCATATAACAATAAAAATTGTCAACATCCAAAGAGAACAGAGAGTGGTGCCTTCATTAAATTCCTAGCCAAACTACGTAAATATCGGTTGTCGAAAACCTCCAACCGACGAACAATANAACACTTGTGGCACCTCCATGATATCCGGCTTTCTCTCAAGGGAAGATTATACAATGCAACAGTTCATGGTATCCTATATAACGGTTGCGAGACTTGGCCTATCCGCCTTGAGGCTATCCGGCAACTTTCTGTATTCGAGCACCGATGTCTCCGAAGTATTGTTCGTGTCTGGTGGGAGAATCGGGTCAGCAATGACGAGGTGCGTGGTCGTGTGTTAGGTGCAGACAGTCGCTCTTTGCCTAAGATAATCGTTCTCCGTCACCTTCGGTGGCTTGGACATGTATTGCGTATGTCTGCTTATTGTCTACCTTTTCGTTCTGTTTTTGCCCGTGCTGGGCAAGACTGGAAGAAGCGACTCAGCGGTCAGGTTATGACTTGGCGTAGAAGCATGAAGAAGTTAGCTTCGGTTTTGGCCTTGGTTGATGCTTCCCCCCTTCGTGGTTGGAATCCAAGAGAAGAGAGTTGTTGTTGATTAGGGTCGATGAGAGATTTGGTTCAAAACCAAAGTCAGTGTCGCGAATGCTGCGTGGCCTGTTTGTAGAAGACGTCTTCCCTAAATACAATCCGAAGACAACCAAAAAATTGCAAAATGTATATGGTGAAAATACTAAAAACAGTTGGTTTGTTATGGTTTATTAGTTTTCTCGCTATCGTTTGTCTGCCCTCTGTGTAGCCCCTTTGACATGCTGTTGCATTGCCACGATGCTTGTTTTCAAGCTAGTATAGATAAATAAGTAAATAGGAGGGGTTGGCGTATAACTCTGGACTTGACCACATTATCGTGCTATGCAGATGGACGGAATAGTCCCAGTCGAGCTACGGCGTCTTTCACAGAACTTCATTACCGCACGAGAGAATAGGATTGAATAAGACCTCCCCTCTAAGATCGATGGTAAAGAAACTGAGTTGAGCAACCATGGACCCTCCAATCAGTGCACTGAAATACACCAGAATAATGTATCAACAACCGATCGACATGTGTGCAATCAATCTACACATGCTTTGGAGCGAATATAAAACCAAAAACGGTGTAATCGAGTAGAACGTTTTTCTATAGGGCAATATTTTTTATAGGAGTACGACGAGAATTTTCCATATTCTGTGTGTTATGAGAGTCTGTCTCCTAATCCACCGATTCGGTACATCTATAGCATGGATTACCGGATGCAGTAGTTTTTACGCTAGGTTCTATTGAAAATAGCCCAAATATACGTTCATCTAAACGCACCACATAGAAAAATCAAGAAAATAACATGAGAATGTTCTAAAAATATCAAGGAGGTCGAATTTCTAGCATTTTCGTGTCGTGCACTTCATTTTTGATGCTGCTTTGAAAGCGAAATCCTACATTTTAGGATATTTCAAAATTCGGTATCATTCACGTATGACAAGGAAGAAATCCGCCATGTTTTTCCAAGTTATACAACCTTTGGTTTTCTGGATAAATGCTTTATGCAGCACCCGAAATCATCCAGTAAAAGTAGTTCAGCAATAGAGCTCTTTTAATTTGTGACTTGTGCTTGACTAATTGTCAATAAACGATCGGTATGAATTGTGTATTCTTCTATCTTCATCGAGCTCACTGAATCCCACGTTCTGCGCCGGTTAGTGGGGTACCTAGTCCGTTGTGCGGCGTTGTACAAAAATAGGTTCTGAAAGCTCAGGCGCTGAAGTGTTTTTGTTCCACTTAGCGACACCGATTTGTTCGACGACCTGGGCAATTTCATTGCAAATTTTTCATCACCACCCGAATCAACATCATCTATGCTACGATCTTGCAGCGAGCATCTGGCTAACATCGTCCTTCTAAATGGGACACCCAAAGTCTCTTTTCGAGACAAACCGGAATGAAACTAGGGACACGGATCAATGAGCGCCAACTAGCAACAAAATGGCACGATCCACTTTCCCTAATTTCAATTTTCAAAGATCGCGAAGGTCACAAGTTTAGTATCAGGACCAAATGACGTGAGGAGTGCACCGAAAAATCGATGCGCAATGTACTGTTTTTTATTGCGAATGATATAATGTTAATAACACAGCATTGTCGGTAGATGTAATGCGCCGACGTTTCGACTACCGTGGGTAGTCTTTCTCAAGGCAAGTTTTACAATCAATTGAACGAGGGGCAGGGATTTCGGAGATATGGGCAGCCGTAACATAACTGAGAAACAAACATTCCAAAGGTCACCACGCTAGCTGACCCCATCACCACGGCGACGCATGACGTGAAGGACAACTAATCGCCCACCCGACTCATAGTTCAAAGTAAACACATTCCCAAAGTCACAAGTTTAAATTCGAAAACGTGAGGATTGTCGCCCAGGGTAGAACAAAGCATTCGAGGGAATTTCTCGAAGCTTGATACTCCTCGGAAATACCGATAAGCAGACAAGTCGATCTGGATCACATATACCTATCGATGCGATCAAAGGACCAGTCAGCACAATCCAGTAGAAACGGACGCTGATTGAGTCCACAACATGTCAACAGTAGACGAAAGCGAACAAAACAACTGGCCAGCATTTCCACCCTACCACTTCACCCAGAGGAACCAACCAAAGCCGACTAGCGAATTTGGGGCCTCGATAGGGAACATATCAGGTATCGAATAGCCAACGCACTAATAGGTGGACCTGGAGACAGTTAGCTGCTTTTTAAAGCGGATTTTCAGTTCCATGCTTTGACACTGGCTTATCTGGGGAGGTTGTCAGCATAGACGTCCAAGTCCACTGAGTCGCAGTTACAAGCTTCTTGGTTACAACACGCTCAACAGAGCGGGGAACAAGACTAATCCAACGTAATTTAGTCACTATCAGCAACGGGCACATAGATATGCTTGACGAACAGCATTAACCGCGAAACCGGTCGTGTGCATCCGCGGAAATTTTCTTCGTCCATCCGTATGCGAAACACTACTGAGAACAAGGAATGGACACTTTACCCAGCAATAACTCTTGCAAAGTTCGTTTTTGCGCTATGAGACAAAACAGACAGTGAACTAGTTTATGAAGTATTCAGAAGGTAAAACCCGTTGAATCTACTTGCCCTCACTCACATGTGCCAACCTCATGCTGCGAACTGCTTTCACCAGTAAAAGCTTACGACGTCCACATTTGCGTGTGATGCTGCACAACTTTTCTAGGCCTTCAATGCATCGGACACGCTTTTCTTTTACATCCGCTACCCCTGGAGTTCCGCTTTCTTCAACGCTGCGCAGCGTTTTCAGATTTCTTTCAAGTGTCTTCAGCAGATTTACGTTTTCCATCCGTAAATTGTTTTCCATTGCATCCTACAATAATTTACATAAACAGGTGATGAATTAGGCATATCGATGAAACTGGAAATTTTATTAATCATAAACGGAGAAACACTACGGTGGAAATGGGAGAAAAAGTGATAACGAGCTAACGGTTGACTCATTTTCGCACAGTTTTGCGGGTTGATGACGAAACTGGTAGCTTAAGTCACAGAAACCTTCCGAGATCGTCACGTCTCAAAGTTGACCCGTGATGGGCGATCTAACTGCGGAAATTCTGCTGCATAGCTACTTTCAACTGTGTGTGCCATGGGTAAAAAGAATGAAAATATTTAAAAACTGTACGGGCCTACACGGACAGCGGCCAACCCAACAGAGTCAACAGACGTGATCACTTCGGTGAGACGGCGGCTATCTATAAAAAATGTACATTGAAAACCTATATTACTGCACTGATCATCATCCAGCGGCCTCAGTCAGTGTCATTGAGAAGTCGTGAAGCAAAGTCCAACGAACCAACGAACTGAAAAAATGTTTCGTTGACGCAGAGCTAGTTTCTATGCCGGTGCTACAATTACCCTAATTTAGTGGAAGTTTGTCCAAGACCCGGGATCCCTCAACGCCACGTCAACGGCAATTCAACTAAGGTATTAAAAATAATCTTATATTTCACGTCGAGTGTCGCGGAAGGTTACATAAAATAAAAACTCACAATCTTGAAAAGTGGACTGGATTTGAAAAGGTCCCAGTGGGTGTCGATATGCAGATACCCGATCGTCAAGAGGATCACAGGTTACCGCATGTAAGCCAGGGCATACCAAGTCCTAATTTTGGCCAATAATTCTGCCCCCTGGGTGGTTCACAGCTTCATATCCGAACTGCCAGTTGATTCCAGTCTTAGGAACGGTCGATCATTTGAACACGGGCCAATGATTCATATGTTCGAGATGATTTATATATTACTTCTCTCCGATAGTACGGATTGTGAAGTTGTTCTACACTATGCAGTGCCTTGCAGCTCTTTCCTTTCCTTTTCTGACCGTATCATATTCTATATTATTTTGGAATTGCGCCAAAATCATTCTGGCTTGCCAACCATCTGGCACAATTAGAACTCGCTCACATAGGTCGGAATAGTGATCACTCTCACAGGAGCATGTTTATGTGCACGTGCTGTTAAGCAAGCTGATTATCGGTGTATTGATCTATAACATACCCACAGGCACAGACTTGGAGACCTTATAAAAGAAACATGTTGCAAACTAATTCGGAATACTTCATCCTATGCATATATATATATATATATATATATATATATATATATATATTGATGATACATTTGTTGCGTTAGAAAAAACAGAACTTGACCAGTTTCATCAACACCTTAACGCCAAAGAGGAGGAAACAGACTCGGTTCTACCGTTTCTCGGCGTACCAATTATGAGGCAACCAAACGGGACTACAGAGACAACCGTCTACAAAAAAACGACGACGACAGACCGCATACCCAATTTCAAAAGCAACCACGCAACCTGTCACCTAAACAGCTGTGTGCATACCTTATTCCATCGAACCGACAAACTGCAGTACACAGCACCTAGTGAAACAAGAGCAATTTAGGTTGTTCAAGCTATTTGCGGCCAATGGATATCCAAAATCTTCCATCAACGCTTGTATTCGCAGAAAACAGGGCAAATACTAAGAGGACTAAATCGATCGTGGTACTGCCACACACACCGAAGTGGTCGAACGCATCCTACGTCCACTAGATATCACAATCGCCCACAAACCGACAGGCACCCTGAGATCTATTCTATTCAACGGAAAAGGTCGCGTCGACCAGCACGACCAGACAGGGGTAGTTTATGCCATTCCGTTCCTCGGATGTGACAAACAGTATGTCGGTAAGACAAGCAAACAATTACGCATACGCTTGCACGCACATAGCCCTACGACGCGCTGACCACACTCACAGATATGGAACCAGTGTGCACAAACAGGCCATGAGGCCAACATCAACAACAAATAATTAGTCAGCCGGGCAAACAGAAAGGGGGAGCGACTGATGCTTGAAGCCCTCCACTCGAATAACTCGTTCAATCGGCATGTCGAGATTGACAAACATTGCGTCATCTTAACTCGATGCAGAATAGAGAGGCAAACAGACGGACAGTGCACAAAAAGCGAACGAAACTAGCGATCCCATCCAGTCACTCACTCACGTTTGACAATGAGTCCTAGTTTGGATCGAAACATCACAATAAACGTTATAACTCAGTGTACGCCTTCTCACCTCTAATATATATATATATATATATATATATTTATATATTAATCGGAATACAGATCTTGTGCCATCGGAATCGTGGAGAAGGACGAAACAATGAGCGAGAACGAGAAAAGATAAAGAAACAATGTTCAGAATTCACCGCACACGCTAGCTCTTTTAGTCTCCATCTCCAGAGCTCCGGGCATCCATTGGTATCCTGAGTCCTCTGGGGGCTTTATACTATCCGGCTGTCTAAACTGAAGTAGGGGCTGACTTAAGGGGCCCCACTCCGAGTTTATGACCAAATAGTCTAACCAACAATGCAGTGGGGCAATCTGAGGGTCACCTAACTCACCGTGGGCCGGTGTCGGATGGCGCAGTTCATAGGCACTTCAAATGGGGCTAGACATCCTCGGCGCTTAGTACATCCCTCTGCTATCGATACTGGTGAGCATACAGCCCGATGTTTTGTACGCCACCCGTGGTTGGTTTAGAATCACGGATTAGACAACTCTCATAGACTGATTACCAAAGACGAGTCAACCCGGTGATGAGTGTTAAGCATTTGCCTTCGTATTTTACTGGGAACAGCTTCGCCACGAAAAGGCAATGCGTATAAATTCCTCAATAGAAGCAATGTGAGACGGCGGTCATTTGGGAGCATTTTGAGAGGTGTTCAGTTTTAGTAGCCGACTCGAAGCCAACCATGCTGGGGCATTTGTAAGTATTTTCTTGCATAATTCCGAAAAACTGTTACATTGTTTTGGTATAGCATACATGACCATCAGCCTACGAGGCCCGCTTCATGTTGCATAAGTACTGCTTGGCGGTTCCTTTGGACCTGCATCAAATTAATCAAGTAAATAAATTACATTTAAAATTTAAAGACAAGTACTCAATTACTTTTCATCCTCTGGGAATCTTTTTGTATCAAGTCACTTAATAATGTCAACCGAATGCGGATTTTCAAACAAAATTCCTTCCATAGTTTCACAATCCAATCGTTTGTATGAAGAAGTAAAAATCGGCGGACATATATGTATATATATATTTATATATACATATACATTAAAACAGCTTCATCGGTGGAAGTGAATTCTTTGAAAACTACGTTAGTAGCCGAAAGACTGACTTATTATCGCTTATATCGTCAGTTTTCATTCCATTAATGGTGGTTACAGATGGACGCTAAACATCTATACCATTATTCCTAATCTGGGATCAAACATTGTCTACAAAGAAGCCAAGAAGTTTTGCTTTGGAAATAATTACACAGCGGACAACAGTGACGATGAAAATCACCCTTCTCTTTTTCGTACCAGCTTCGAAATGGATCGAGGGAGCAGCACCGATATACAAATGTCACTTACCGCAGTCTATGTAACCAGTGCGTACTGAAGTATCGTCTTCCATTTAGAAATTATATATAAAAGAAAAGCAAAATAGTCGAATTCCTCCAGTCGTTTACTAGCAATACTCCTTTCAATTATTTAGACCAGGAGGATGGTGAAGGTCTAATTACGAGGTGGTTTTCTTCGATGTCCCGGAACCTAAAACAAAGTTTTTCGTCTTATTTCAAGCGATAAATCAAAGAAATCACGTGGAACAAATAGTTACAATCAACAACATCATCGTCACTAGAAATCACCAATTAGATTTTCTATATATGAGCCATAATTTGCGTTATGAAAATAATCTTTCAAATAATGGGAAACTTACAAGGCGTTTAATATAGCCTCGGTGAAATCTAATGAATGCATCTGTACGCTTTTTTTCGATATCAATCGGTGCACCTTTTTGCAAATCGGTTAGTAGTATGGTCACATTCCTATCGAAATGGTTCCGATTCATTTCGGTTTCTTTGGCGACAATATTCGCCTCTTCCATTCGAGCCTTGCATGCAAATCAGTTTGACCAAAACAACCTACGGTATACTCTTGCTGTGTTGTTTCATAATTAAGTCTTAGGTTTTCCAACTGTTTTCGGAAATCATCCGCCTCCTGTTTCACAACAGCACACTTCTGTTCATCCGTGAGCAAAACAGTTTTGGTTGTATTGGAAATGTTCGATGCGGTTGATCTGGTTTTTGCCATTCGTGGAGTGTCCGATTCTTTGCGCTCTATTTGGGCTTTCACACCCAGGGGCTTGGCTGTTGATATAGGCTAATACCTGCCAAATCACGGTCAATTCCCATTCGATCAATAAATCGGGCCATTATGTTATTTTCTAGTAGGACATTTTCCAGAAAGAACCTGAAAAATAGCATGCAACAACTGTTAGGGACGCCTACTTAACATCTTCAGTGGCAACGCTGATCTCTTGTATGGATTGCCTCTCAGACACGTCGAAATTGCCTTCCGATGGTAAACTACGAATATGTGGAAATTCCATTACAATTTGTCAGCTTTTTCCTGGCTGTAGCAGAGGCGGGGAGGGGGTAGTAGAACAGCTGAAAAAAATGAGAACAAACATGCATAAGGGTTAGCAACTACAATTCGCAATAAAGGATTCCGCTTCTCCCATCCAATAAGACGTTTTATTTGAACAACTGTACTTTTTCTAACAATTCTAAGTCGTAACTTACATTCTTACACGACTGTCTCCTGCTAGAGGATAATTCGGCTCCGTGGACATCGTGAATCCCTGCGAACTAAGCATTGCGGTTGAAGGCCAGATCCATACAGATTGCCTCCCAGGTTTGTTTCCGGCAGTGGTAACCATGTCGAACTTAAGCCTAGACGCTTCACATCCTCTTCAATTGAACCGATCCACGTTTTTAGCAGACCACCAAGGAGACGGCGGATCCCAAGCAGTGTGCACGATACAAAGTTTGTCGAAAGAGTTCTGTGTCTGGGCGCCGGACAACATGACCGAACCACTATAACCGACGGCGCTGAAGGAAGATGACCGGCTGTTCAATATTGCAGGATCGCCTTTATATTCCGCCGTAAATGCACAATTTGGAATAACAGATAATAATAGAAAATCTTAGATTCGGACTGTACCATTAGGAAGAAGGTGAAATTTATGAAATAATTCACCATGTGATATCATCGATCAACTCACCATGAAGAAACCATGGAAGCACTATACAGCTGTTTCATCCATGTTAGGAATCATCAGCAGTGCATATCCACCGCGCCCGAACTGGGACGCGAACCCGGGACGAACGATTCTGAGTCGAACGCCTTAGCACTGCGCATGATTCCTAACAAGGGCGAAACAGCTGTACAGTGCTTCCATGGTTTCTTTATGGTCAGTTGAGCGATCATATCACATGGTGAAATGTACCAAGTAATCAAGCTCTGTAGATCATATTCAAAGCCTTCGTCGTGCTTAGGCTTCCTGCACAGAAGTCATCCATCAGTAGGGGTGGATCGCTGTGCGCTAGCGGACAGTAACCGTGCAAATCAGTCACGGATAGGTGCAACATGATCACGTGGTGAATTTGAACAAACCGTTCAGAGCCTGCCCGGTAGCGTGATGGCTAAGGCGTTGGACTCAGAATCGTTCGTCCCGGGTTCGTTTCTCAGTTCGGGCGCGGTGGATATGCACTGCTGATGATTCCTAACATGGATGAAACAATTGCATAGTGCTTCCATGGTTTCTTTACGGCGAGTTGAGCGAAGATACCACATGGTGAATTATTTCATGAAAGCATTCAAACTCTTAATGCAAACCGGTTTTTCTTGTTACGCACAACGACTTTTTAGCCAGATTTACGTTTTTGGCGCTCCCTCCTTGGCTCATTACTGTGTGTGCTGACCGCATGCGGATAGGCATTGCCCAGTTCTTCTGTACCGGGAGGGTGAAGGGTTCATTCGCCAAGGCGGGTAACCATGATAGTGGCAAGTAAACTTAATTTTGGGTTTTGTTGGGAATTGGCACTTGCTTAGGCTTTGCTTCGAGTGTAGTCTTATATAAGTAGTCGGCAATGCAGCGAACTTTCCTTTCCCACCATCCCAAGCCCTTTTATTTCTTTCACTATTTCTTTGCGGTGGTGGATACCGGGTTATTTATCTTCAATGTAATCCGTCTTATAAGGTTCGTAAGCATTCCCGTTCGCCATGCGCACTTATCTATGAAGAAAAAAGAGGTTTATATTATTCATTACCTGTGCACATTTGGCTTGATGAGGGGGAAAACGGGTAAATTTGTCCCAGAACATTGCGCGTTCGGTGCATCTATCCTGTTGTTATAGTATCTTTGGAACATCGAGTAATTGAGAACTCACCGTTCTAGCTCCGGGCACACCACCGCGAAACAGACACCCACGGCTTTTTAAATCTGTCAGAATTAATAATATTACCACATGTTCTGGCAGTCAGCCCAGAACATGTGGCGGAGTATATAGCTCTTATCCGAAGCCTTGTACGGTTTTGGTTGACTTTTTACTATGCCCTCCGGTGCCCTTGTCGGGTATACTGGTGAAAATTTCCTTACGTCAGTGCCTGAAAGAACCCCCACTATTTTGTAGCTCCCAATTGGATCACCATGTGTACTTTGGAGTCTGAGAGAGGAAAAGCCATGGTCATGGGGTCTGTTGGGGCAACGTTTGCGCATCCGGCCGATCATCATCTTGGTGGGCACCTACTCTAACTTTACTAAGCAAGTTATATCCCACCAAAGTTTTCGCGCCCAGACTTGGGCACAATGCAGCAGGTGCAATCTTACTATAGTCGCGTGTGGGGGCCAAAACTCTCCGTGGTTTCCCAAAGGATTTGATTGACGTAGGTCGCTGAAGCTATTCACCACGCTTTGGGAGGTTTTAAGGTTTGAAATTGCCCGTAATAGCCTACACCCAGGACCCTGGTTTGGAAAACATCCATAATATCACCCATTTCATTTCCTGCATGTTTCCTTCCGGAGGTCTCTACTTGATACTTGGCCAGCTCGTTTTGCACAGCACAGACGTAGCGACAACGGTCAAACTAACGTCCAGATCGATGTCATCCGCAAGCTTCCCTTGCCGCCAACATTGCGCAGGAATTGGCAGTCTTTATTTTCTGAAGGGTTGAGCTTTTGGGGTAGTATCGTGCCCGTGCATATTTAACTAGTCATAAATTGGACTCAGAAGCACAACTTTGAAATAATTAGGGGATGCCTCCCTGTTCGCGTCTACAGACAAGGGTTTATTGTAATCCAGCATAGATCCGGAGTCCGTTCAAAAAGTCCCACTAAGGTGCAGCTAACATCGTTCGCAGGAAATTCTCTCTGGAGTTCAAGAAACCAGGCTTCGTGAAAACCCGAGACTCAATCCAAGCCTGCAATGATTCCTCTGTAGCTTCAGGTTGTGTCCATTCGTGCTACACCTGGGACTAAAATTATGAAGATTGCAATCCTCTATATCTACTGGGTGCCTTACAGTTTGAAGATTTTCATTAAGTCCTCTCTGTTTCGGCTGGTCCATCGAGTAGAGACTGAATTCTTAGATTTTCTGCCTAAATCCTCTATCTTTCTACAGCCACCATCAGTGTTCTTGCAAAATTCCATAGCGTCCAAGGTTCATTTGCAGATTTCCTAACACTGAAAAGTCAGCTCCTCTCACTAGTGATTTCAAGCCCCAAAACCGATTGGTTATTTCAATGCGATGACGCGGCAATTCATAATTCCCCTGAAACCAAAGGCTGGTTTCAGTGTCGTCGGATCAAGGTCCTTTCACGACCGGAAAGCAATTTTGATTTCAGTCCAGTCGATAACGTTTGGGCCGTTCTTGCCATCCATTTACATATGGGCGCTGAGTTTTACGAGCCGATACCAAAGCCGTTTGTTGCAGTGCAGCACAACTGAAGTAACATCAGTGAGTATATGGTTTGGAACCCTGCGAAAACCGTGTCCGGGAGGAGGCGTGAATGAATTTGAACAGAAAGGTCGCAGTAAGAGATTTGGAGCCAGTTTTTCAGGGAGTTTGTACCACTTTTACAATGCTAAATTTCACAACTTTTGCGATAGTGCAGTCCGAAAATACACAATTCTTGGATGAAGTCTGTCGTTCTCTTT
Organism: Fasciolopsis buskii; assembly: GCA_008360955.1. Lineage (NCBI taxonomy): Eukaryota > Metazoa > Platyhelminthes > Trematoda > Plagiorchiida > Fasciolidae > Fasciolopsis > Fasciolopsis buskii. Next base: position 385,587 of record LUCM01000769.1, on the reverse strand, counting down.
TGCAATGACCAACTTCACTGTCTGTTAAAGTGTGATGTTTACAGCTAGCCCAAGCCAAGAAAAACCACGTCGGGGGTGGGGAGGAAGGTGACGAATCGAAAACATTTACCGCAGAGTGTCGGTACAACAGAGGAATCGAGTTGGTGGAGAGAACGAATAATCACCGGAAATCTGCACGACTATAGATGTTGAAGAATGGAATAAACTTGATCGAAAATAATATAAATTTTCTAGTACTGGTTAGAACTGTGCAAGTGCTTAAACAGAGGTATATGACATAAATCATTCTTAGCAGTTCTCATTCCTGGGTGTGACATCAGTTCTTTGAAACTCGTCGTTAATAATTTTGTTAGTTGAAATAAATGGGGACCAGGAAGTAGACGATCAACCGAACAGTGTTTCAATTCTTCCTACCTTGTGAGTGGCATGAGTGATAAAGTTTATTCTTCAGTTATAGGTGTTTTAACCCGTAAAGTTTCATAAAACGGCCAGCATGGGTGGCGCAAAACACGCAATGGAAATTTTCCAGTCTAAAAGTCAGCGCCTATGGCCGGATTGGAATTGGCGATCTGGTGGCTAAGTAGATGCAGCAGTCAAATAAGTTGTCCTGATACGATTATAGAATGCAAACTGCGCAAGCTAATAACCGGAGTTACTAAGTGATTATGCTAATGGTATGTTCAAGATAACTTGGTTTTACTCAGCAGACTAGCCTCTTAGTTCACTTCCCGATGAGGGAGAATATAACTCAAGTGAATAAATTTCCAATTGAAAAATTGCAGGTGAGTCTTTATCTGGTTATTGTGAACGTTAGATGAATGAATGGAATGGGATAGATAAGTCTGCAGTCAGATTCACACTTTGAACGTAAGCTAAAGTTTTGTTTACGAACTATAGGCCACTTAGGATTTGATGATGCATTAATTCCATTGTAAACTACAGACCACTGCAGATAAAATTAGTTAGGAAATTAATGTTCTATTTGTCTGGCGCCAAGGTAAATTTATTTTACACAATGTGAGTTCTGAACAGAACACTTTTAATATATATTCGAAATTTGCGTGCGGTTCAGTTTTTAAAACCAAATGGCTTGGGCCAACGTCCTTTTGTTTTTGTTACTAGTTCACAGCATCGACCACTAAAGTGGAAATTGAAGCATTATTAATGAAAGATCATTTGCAAGGCATTACGTTTAAGAGCTAGATAAAAGTAGAAAGAATGTGAATGGAAAATGCCGTTGACTGTAAAAATGAGCCCCATCACCTATTGTCTCCAGCCATCGCGTGGTGGTGATGATGGAAGAATGACCCCGTAAGCCCCAGCCCGATAGTTTAAATAGACCCATCAGTTGTATACTGTACTATTACAAAACAGATTACTTTATTGCTGTGCGTGACTTGGGACTAAATTTACCGGGACTATAAGTGTCTCGTTCATTTCCACAAATCTTTAATAATGTCCTGACTTTCATTGAAAAATTAACCGTGAAAAGTGCTCAACAGAGAGTTTATAACTTATATTTCTATCCTTCCTGATCTTCAGGAACTTTATCCACTAACTTTAATGTTAGACTTATCAGATCTCGATTGCTGGGGCTGCAACAGACTCTTTTCTAATTTGCTTGTTTCATCCAAGGGATTAATCAAATCCGAAAAACTTGAGCCAGTTTTACCAGTGAATCTTCTAAGAGGTAACCAGGCCTGCTGACTTGAACTCGGAATAAATGGCTTATCCAGATTTGCTTACCTTAGGTCCCAATCGAGTAACGAATGAACGTTGATCTTTTCTGATCCAGAATAATTGATTTCAAAAAGACGGAAGGGTTTGACCACGGTGCGGAAAATCCCGGTTCCTTCCACTGTAAGTATATCAATCAATCAACAGCTAACCAATTTTAGCAAGAAGGATTGCGTGGATTATTGTGATCAACTGGGAGCAGTTTAAGTAATTTCACTTTCGGAGTGTGATACGGGACATCCAAGACAAACAAACAACCATACAATCGTCGTTGAGAACACAAACGTGAACTGCGACGAGCCAATCCATTCCTCAAGGAAGTTCGAAATGAATAAAGTAAGGGTAGTCTTCCGGGTGGGAATAAGTTGGGTTTGATTCAGTGCATAATTTGCATTTATGTCAAGGCTGAACAGTCGGCTGTGATTACAATACCTATTTTCTTCTGATGTGATTTTCTCCGATTTTTCCGATCTCGTTCCACTGATTTCCCAAAGTCTTAATACGAAGACTCAATATCTATCCACTATGGGTCGATTGAGGCAGTTCGTCAGAAGGACAGCTCATATATATATATATATATATATATATATATATATATATATGATATA
>LUCM01000769.1:334323-381283 GCA_008360955.1 Fasciolopsis buskii | reverse complement strand
ACCATAGTGCAGACCTATCAACAGAGTTAAAGGCTGCGCGAATGTCCCAGAACACGATGATCGTTAGTCTTTGGAAGTCGAAATGGCGCTCTACCACCTGTCGGATGATGAAGATTTGATCGACGCAACCACGACCAGCGCAAAACCTAGCCTGTTCCTCACGAGTTTGCCCTTCGCGCGTGTTGTACGAACTGCGGAGAACGATGGACGCAAGCAGCTTGCATACTATTGGGATTAAGTTAATACCCCCATGGTTAGCGTAGTCATTGCGCAAGTCATTTTTAAGATGGGGACAACGATCGACTCCCCCACGAGAAGAATACTTTCTTGGAGTACCAGGCCCTCGAAAACAAAACTTAATTTTCTCTGACCAGTTTCATTGCTTCGTCTTTGAACAGAGCGCCTTATGGCGTCCTAAGGATCGGACCTCCTTGAGGATCTCCGCTTCGGTTGGTAGATGTTATAACAGGCCACCGGACGCTTTCTGGAATAGTTGCGGGAGGCGCTGACACTGAGGGGCAGCTAAATTGTGCTTAAAATTGCTCCGCTAAGCGTACAAGACGGTGCTGCAGTTGTGGATAGGCGAGCCGTGAGTTTCACAGATCGTTTCGCTCACATTCAATGCTTTATTACCGGTAGCTCGGATGAGGTGAAACAGCCTACAGGAATTTCTCGTAGCGGCAGCACATCCAGTCTCCGAGACCATCAGATCTCGCGATCCCCATGCAAGCTTGCACGGAGTTCACTTCTCATTACCAGCCTTGATTCATTATACTCGATACCAGCCGGGATGGACTGGCGTGTATCAAGAAGGCGCAAAGACTCCGCAAAAATTCAGGGTTCACAACACGACGGATCAAACCACAACTAACTAAGCCAACAGAATGCAAAGCATTCTTGATAAACGACAAGTGCTCATTGATGTTTTGAGGTGGGGACAATCTTAGCTTTTCAGCCAGTGCGCTGCGAATAACTGATAGGCGAATCGGATCGGACAGTTTGTCGCAATCTAACCGACGCTGCATTATGCGTCTTGAGAATCCACCAGAGTACACGGACAACGCAGTGAATACTACCGCGCGGTCGGAGTCGAGGGATGTAGTCCAGCACGACCGGCAGTCTTGTAGACGGCTCAGTCATTTGTAGCTAATGGCCATATGATCGATTTGGGTGCGGCAGTGACCCGAAAAAGGCTGACGCCAAGTGGCAAACCAGCAACTGGAACGTCTGAAGCTTGCACTAGCGAGGACCACTTGATGGCGGGAGCACATAACGAACAACCGTTCCCCGTCTTCAGAACGACAGGAATCGAGACCAAAGTGGTCTCCTAGGTGCGCCTCACTCGACGACAGCCGACCTACTCTAGCATTCATGTCCCTCGCCATAATCGCGATGTCACCTGGCCATGCTTTACGTAAGTAGTCGTGCAGCTCTTCATAAAAAGTGTTCCTGACTGTATCTGGCCTCAAATCTGTTGGTGCGTACACTGAGACAACAAACGAGGCACGTCTATCGGAACGACGGTTATTTACTCTGCATGAACCTCTAAGTCTTACCGTGCATGGCCGGCTGTCGATTGGGATCCAGTCAAGTAGCGCAGCCTCAGCCCTCTCACTGAGAGCCACACCATCGCCGGCAACACTAGAAACTGCAGCCTCGGAGTTCCCAGAAAGACTCAGATAAAACTTCACGGAAGAACTAGATGGGGATGTCAGTTGGATAACAGAGCTGGTGTCTTGAGTGCGAGTTTCTTGTATGTAGCACACGTTGAGGCCTAGGGTCTTCAGTGTGCGGGCTAAACAACCCTATTGACCTGTACGTGTCAGTGTTCGCATACTGAATGTGGCTAGTTTGAAGGTGCATCGAGGACGAAGAAGTATATCAGTTGGTGGAAGCTGGTTTGGTGGGATTTGGATGCTATATGAAGTAGACTGCAAGAGAACGGGCACAAGACTTAATCCAGTGACACTACCACTAGCATGGCCAACAGCAGATCCCAAAGAATGTGACGGGATCGGGTTAGAAGGGGAGTAACGTGAATCCACAGGGGCACAAACGGTTGCATACGGTGGTAGGCCACTGTCGTGAGTACTTGGAGCGTAAGAAACTTTCGCACAAAGGTCACTCATAATCATAGTTGAATGCGTTGTAAGCTGTTGTACTACTCGGTCGCCCAGTCCAGAGTAGGGTTTTTTATTCGAGAATGCCCCTCTAGCCTTTTCGCAACCAAAAGCTTTCTGCAAGGCAACATAATCATTCCGGTCGAGCCGGTGGCTAGTTGATGGGTTCATCTGCCTCTTCTGGAAATCCTTGTCGGGTCAGCGGAACATGACAGAGGGCAGTGGCCTTATTTATTTGGTGGGGCACACTCGCCACGTCACAGGGCGACCGGCGGGCCCTTCTGGTGTTTTTCTAGGGAGATCGCTTGCCAGGCGAAACCCCACCACGCCCTCTACCCTACCGTTGCTTGTTCGCGGCCGCTTATTCGGTGGACTTGAGCCTACCTTATTCCCAGCTAAGCAAATGGATGGCGGTCGTTCCCTTATCCGCAACCCGGCTTCAATCATCCTCAGTAGATGTTTGAAGGCGGAGGGCAATATGGCTCCATGTTACAGTCAGTAGCGTCCTTGTATCTGAAATCTTTTCTCCTCTGGGTAGTTGTTCAAACTATTATTTTGCAGTCGATCTTTCACTACTTGAGTAGTTAGTGCTGTGAAATATCAACTAGAGCAAGGTTGCTTTGGTGCTAAATTGACGGTCGTACAAACTGAACTAAACTGGCCACGTCCAGGTCGCCGATATGGATGTTGTTACCACTGTAACGAACAATCACGAATGTGAAGCAGTCACGTCAGCNTTGTAAGCTGTTGTACTACTCGGTCGCCCAGTCCAGAGTAGGGTTTTTTATTCGAGAATGCCCCTCTAGCCTTTTCGCAACCAAAAGCTTTCTGCAAGGCAACATAATCATTCCGGTCGAGCCGGTGGCTAGTTGATGGGTTCATCTGCCTCTTCTGGAAATCCTTGTCGGGTCAGCGGAACATGACAGAGGGCAGTGGCCTTATTTATTTGGTGGGGCACACTCGCCACGTCACAGGGCGACCGGCGGGCCCTTCTGGTGTTTTTCTAGGGAGATCGCTTGCCAGGCGAAACCCCACCACGCCCTCTACCCTACCGTTGCTTGTTCGCGGCCGCTTATTCGGTGGACTTGAGCCTACCTTATTCCCAGCTAAGCAAATGGATGGCGGTCGTTCCCTTATCCGCAACCCGGCTTCAATCATCCTCAGTAGATGTTTGAAGGCGGAGGGCGATATGGCTCCATGTTACAGTCAGTAGCGTCCTTGTATCTGAAATCTTTTCTCCTCTGGGTAGTTGTTCAAACTATTATTTTGCAGTCGATCTTTCACTACTTGAGTAGTTAGTGCTGTGAAATATCAACTAGAGCAAGGTTGCTTTGGTGCTAAATTGACGGTCGTACAAACTGAACTAAACTGGCCACGTCCAGGTCGCCGATATGGATGTTGTTACCACTGTAACGAACAATCACGAATGTGAAGCAGTCACGTCAGCGAAATAGAGAACTCAAGCCAGTCAAACTGCGTCCAGTAACATTGCACTCGTGTAAAGCTTCCGATAACAAATGGGACGAACTACTGCTATTTGAGGTCAGTCCCCGTTCATTTTACGAGTGTGCGAGGACAGGTGACCAACCATGGGCTGGTGACTGGTGTGTTTAACTGACCAATGAGATGCACTAGCCGTGAGCACTATTTCCCACGGCCGCCTGTTCTCAAGTTAACCTTGCGATTCCTCTCATTCACTCTGCAATTTTATTTAAGTTTTTTTTGATTCGATTTTAATTCTGGTTTAGTTCTCTTGCCAAGTTGCGGCTACCGCGCAGTGAGAACCTGATGGTATGATCCGCTACCAAGTACTCTGTTCTCAACTTATTGCCTGTTTGTTTGCTATGTCCACGAAGATGCACTCGTTACATCTATCGATGGACTTTTAATCGATGGCATAATTACCCACCCACTCGTGCATCATAGTCACTGAACTTTCTATCATGTATACGGTGCGGCAAGCCGGACAAACAAGCTCACGTGGATTGACTGGATCTACGGCGTCTTGTGAAGTCGTAATCGAGACTCCAAACTTACACGGCTCGCACGAGCGCCGTACTGTGATGTGTTAAGGCATTGTGCTCTACAGCTGCGCGTACATTGTTCCGTCAATCTGCTGGCTGTCGCCATGTCACACTGATCCGCCACTTTCTGTTATTAGCAATTAATAACAATTCCTCACGTTAAATTGGGTACATTGAAACTGGCTCATCTTATCATAAACATTGTTACTATTTTCACCGCTGTCATGGCGCGGATTGATGACACCTCCGTTTTATTGTGAACGCTTTGTCCTCTAATTCTGACTGAGCGTGTTGAAAGGGTGTTCTTTCTTGACGCAGTTCCATGTCACAAAAGCACGCCTGGTGTTCGGGCTTCACACTAAATATGACGTCATACAGATTATTGGGGCAAATATGGTCAAAAAATAATATTGGCAAAATCGCTGCTAGTTCGAATAATATAATTTATTGTTGCTGCGTAGCAAATGCCATGATTGGCTTTGTGGGTTCATGTGTGTCAGTTCGATTGAATAGAATCACCCGTTACGTAATCACATTTCACGCTGATGACCAGGTTAGATTAGGAAATCATAAGCTCCGTTCCTGGACTCTTAGCATAGGTCTTTCCGAAAAAATCGAGGTCCTTACGGTCGTCGACAAGATTTAGTTTTCGACGTGGGTTTCTATTTTTCTTTAGTCACCGTAGGCAACACGTAAGATTGATCTGTTTTACTGAATGCTCCAATTCTTTGCGAGTAACCTAAGTGGTAATTCTTCTCCCTACGGTGTAACTGTGATGAACGTGTTTTGATAATCTTTCGAATCAATACTGGAATGAGTCCTACTATCCGTATAAATAGCTGCCTTTTCGTTTTATCTAACTAAATGGTGGGAAACTAATCTGTGAAATTTCTATGTGGACAAAATAGGCATTCCAAATTTCAAGCTACATTACGCGACCTGTATATGTTTTTTTCCTTTCAGGCGCGACTTTCTCATAGAAAAATTTAAGAATGCACCGTTTTCCTATATATCTGACCGTAAAAACAGGATACCCTTCAAGCTCCCCCTGTGTTCATTCCAAAGCTTCATATGGTTTTGCGTTTCCATACACGGATAAAATGCATACTTACGGTTGTCCAAGGGGTGACTTTTTCAAATGAATGGATTTTTGTTTTCCACATAATAATCCCCGTTACTTAACACAGTTATTCAATCCCTTCCGCCTTTGGAATTAGACATTCGAGGAAGAATGCAGAACACGGGACCGCACACAATTTCTCTTTAAGAACTACGTAGCACCCTCGCGAGCGATGTACATGAACAAAGAGTTCGAATCGTCAGCGCTCACTCAGCAGAATATCACTATGCAACGGAAACTCTATTTGGCCAAAGTGAGTTTCAAAAGGATCCCATTGTCTTGTTCACATCCCAAAGCAGTTAACTGAACAAATGGATCAAAAGCATCAGTGCAAACAAGCGCTATGTTTATCGTCAATTTCGGCAAGTTTTTATGCTCATGACGAATCCTTATTGAATATCACTATTAGCATATAAATGGCTTTTGTGTGTATTTATCCTAATATTTCACTCAAAAACGTACACTCAAGAACATCACATTGAAACTGGTAACAATGAAAGTGTTCAAGCAGGATTGCCGTAGGACATGACACACTGCACACTGGACACCAAGACTGGGATGCGATTCACTTAGTGCTATCTGCTCCGTAGTGGACATGCACCCTAAATGTGAAACAACAATTTTGCGAATCAATATGTATTGGGTGATACCAATGACTCTAAAGTATTCTTCGGCAGGAGTGGCCAAACGACGTGCCCAGTCTTCTAATGTAAAGGAGCGCCATTCAGTTAATGATATTTAGACAACAAAGTAGAACTTTATAATGCAGTTACAAATGCTTACGGGACCAGAAACAGCACATATGTGCGTATATTTGGTCAATAGTATGTTCACGAATGTACAGATAGTCCCAGAAGTATAGGACAGGTTACTACCATCAGGCTGCGTGCCCGGTACTCCCGTGTCAGTTCATCTACAAATTTGAACACTCCGATTGTAAGTTCTCAACAGAATCTTGTTTGTTATGACGGGAGTGTGAATGGATCAGGAACCCATTTTTGAGATCACAAATGTGATGGCTAGTTTCCCTTTGTGGGTTAGGCGCTGTCAACCTACAGGACGAAGGCTCTGGGAGCGCAGGACAGTTGGCCATGAAACGAAGTGTTCAAGCATGTGGATAAATTGACAAGGGAGTACCGGGCATGCATGCCTGATGAGTGACAATAACCGCGAAATCGGTCGTATACTTCTAGGGCTATATTTATTCATGCATATACTACTAGCCAAAAACACACCATCTTGCGCTTCCAGCTCCGTTGTTCTGTAGGTTCGCGGTGCCTAACCCACACAGGAAAACCAGTGATCACAGGTGTGATCCCAAAAATGGATTCCTGATCCGCTCACACTCCTGTAATATAATATATATATATATAGAGAGAGAGAGAGAGAACTGCGAATTAGAGCAGAACGGCGTGTCACCTAGCCACTCTCTGCGTCAAAAGTGTGATAGGTTTCTACTAGTATTCATTATTCCCCAAAAACACCACAATTTTGCTGGTGTAAATATGACATTGCGACTTTGGCCCACCATTTGTATAAAGGCATTACCTTTTGACGTGTCCCGTCCACCGGGCAGGGTCTGCCGGAAGAGGCATATGAAACGATCATCTGGAACTGCGCTGCTGCCTTGCAAGTGGAGCTTTGTTACAAATAGACATGTCTGCTCTGAATCGGGCGACTCAGCAGTACAACAACCATGAACGATGACAGACAGTGGATGAAGTAAAGGTGGTAGGTGGCTCTACTATTAAGTGACTCACTGTCACGCTTGATCTATGGGCGCCTTGTGGTTCCCTACCTAAAGTCTCAGGATCATGGTTGCTTATCTTCTTTGGAGTAAACTATGATGGCATGCAATCATAGATGCTCCTCTTCTCACGGTTTCTGTGCGCACTGGCAACTGCATCAGGTGCTAATCATCCTCATTAATATCTGCAGACTTAACTAGAACATTGATTCTGCTCACCATTCCCTCCAATCTTCTTCTCTTGTCCCATTTTTAACCCAGCCCCAAAATCCCTCTTTCATCGAATATCTTTAATTTCCCAACTACACTTTTCGCTCCTCTTTTTACCCGAGGTAAGTGTTTGTGCTTTTGTTCCTCATTCAGTCGCCACCTCCAGGGTACAAGTTTTGACTTTTCCAATCCTGAATTTCAGCTTCTGTGGTGAAAATTCCGTTTCCTTTCATTCAAACATGACTTTTGTGCTGTTTATCGCTTCCCCAATAGTGTTGACTCTACAAACACTGAACGCTTGTTTGTTGCATACCCCACCAGTCATGTTACCATTTAGGGGATTTCATTGTTCACAACCGCGAGTGGGTAGTACATTCCTCTGACACTTCGGTCATCTGGCGTGAAGCCGATCAGTTCTCCGTGATCACCAGTTTATCTCAACTAAATGACCTCTTCACACGGATAACGGATCGATCTGGCAACCATGCTCATACTCTTGTTCTTATCTCCACCGCCGTCCCTTCTCTCATGCCAGATGATTCCATGCTTCCTCTTGGTGACCCATCGAACTATCGTGTTATCACATCCTCCACTGACTTCTACCCTGAAGACACATTTGGCCCTACAATTCGACCAATTGAAATGGTGTTTTTAACTTTTTAGCTTACTACCCAGGGAAGAACCACTATCTCACTTCGGACATTTCCGCTTTTGTTTCGAACTTCGCCGATATTGTCTTTCAAGGCATGATGGTTTTATTCCACACTTTACATATCAAGCAGACCCGACAAACCTGAGTGATTTACTCATGTACACGATCATGCTGTACGCTTCCGCTGCTCACTCATCCCTGCCTCCCGCCACCGTCTCGTGAAAACTAGGAAAAATTGCTCGTCAACAGTACACAAGACCAAAGAGCGCTTCGCCAGCTACATAGCGAGAACCCCATTCTCGTCCACCATCGGTAACTGGACATTTTGATTAATTGCTAAAGTATTCTTCCGCAAGTTCTATCCTTCCCATTTTTCGCCTATCTTTAATCTATCTTGTGACTTTTATATGAACCACGCGAAAAACTGGGGCTTTTGCTGTTCACTTTGCCTCCTTTTCCGGTTCACCCCATCACTTTATGCTTTCGATTTCTTCCTCTCTCATGGTCCCCCTATCTCTAACTCCTGTTGACACTAGGAAGATCTACCAAGCCCTGCGTTCTTTGACCGTTTGCAAACTACCAATTCCGGTATTGCTTAAAGTGTCTCTGAATTGGCTCCCTTTTTACATCGCCTCTGCTATTTTTCTCTCAAAATTTCTACCAGGTCGTGGTTCTCCCCAATCCTCAGCGCTGCAATACTTCTGATCCTAACAAATATCGTCTAGCCTTCTTTTATGTCTGCTATTTCGAAAGCGTTTGAAACTCTTGTGTGCGACCAACTGCTTTCATTTATGGAAAACAGGAGTACTGATCGTTCTTCAGTATGAATTCTGACCTCGTCGTGGAGTCGGTGATTTTCTGGCCGTAACCTCGCACTTCTCATCGGTTACTTCGATAAACGCGAGGAAACGCCCCTTCTCGCATTATATGTCCTAGTCTTTCGATCGAATTTGACATAAAGGTCTTCCGCTGAAAATGCTCACGTCTAAATGTTGCCTGGCTGTCGTATGAATAGCAATTTTTCTTAGTAAGTGAACAATCTTCTTCCTAGTTGATGCGTTCATGTCTCAGCTATTTCTAGTGAATGCTGACACTTCCCAAGGCTCAGTGTTTGTGCCTACTCTCTTTTCTACTTACTAACGATCTTGTATCCGCCCCTTTTCCGATAACCCCGCTCTCCACTGTTCTTTTTCTGCTTATAACCGTCGTGTTGCTGCTGTATCTTTAAACTCTGATTTTGAGCGCACCTCATCCAGGGGGTCCAACAGTTGTATTGAGTTCACCGTTCCCGGAATTTCCCTTCTTTCAATCTCCGTTCTACGACTCGACTGTCAATCGATAAGCTGGTTTTTATGTGATTGTTTTCCCACGTCTTCCCACTAAAGTACGTCTTTTGACGATTGGGGTTACCTCTTACACTACACATTACTTTATGCAGAATAACAGGAGGATTTTGGAAGGACTCTCATGTCTAGTTAATTCTGTATAAACGCCTCTTTTTTCTTATTCTAGCAGCGTTTTCGTTTCCCCTTTGCCATTGCAATGGTCCAAGATCTGTACTCTGATTAGTAAATATAAATGTATATATTTATGTATATAGGCGTGGAAGTAACTAAATCTAATGTGATATCAAATGTTATTAGCCTTATGGAGAAGCAGAAGAATAGTGCCAGCACCATATAAACTTCTCTACGGTTCACCACACGCTTTAGCGTATAACAACTGATGGATTAGTCAACGTTCGATAGCAGGCGGTAAGTTCTTTTGAACAAGTTTGAACAGTTTTATAGATTTCGAGATCACAAACAGGAAATTCCCAAATTATTTTATGTTCTTATCGCATCAGGGCCAATATAAAGTTGTTAAAAAAAGTAAGGTGATTTGTGTGCGAACGTTTCATGGGAAGATTCGAAATATGCACGGAAGAACTCGGAAATTTATGAATACAAACATCAAATACCCCTACTTTATTGCCAGGTTTTTAACCACATTGGGAACAGCTACCCATTACTAGATACTTTCTTTTAAGAGGATGAAATGCTGATTTTTTTTCTCAAACAGCTGACAACTTTGCAAACAGTGACCGAATTTTTCTTCGGTCGCGAATGATGTTGAAGGTTACCTTCTTCGTCCCAAGGAAATTAGTAACTGGAATTGTTTTATGATAAATACCGAGCTATAGGTAGTAACCAGCTAACCGACAGTTGCTAGTGCGGAAGAGCACTTGAATGTCAAATCTGACTACTAGGGGTATTTCAGTAACAATAAGTATTGGAAGACAATAAAATAAATGATCCACAACAGAAAATCGCCAACATCCATCGTTGACTTTACATGCCTCCGTTACGGGTTGTTTTTTAGTCAATCAGAGTCATGTAATCGGCGCGAACTTGCATTTTCTGAGACATGTCTCAGGATTTTTCGGGGACTCACAATAAGTGCTATAACACTGAAATTTGCATGATACTGCCACAGGTCTTTCGTTGGTACACTTGGAAACTCTCGTCATCATCATCATCGTTCAGCATTAAACAGCAAGGCAAGCCTTATTGCTGCTTTTTCCCCAAAGTTCCGATTCGCAGCTCGAGACGTCGGCGTAAATACGTTAGCGTGCGGCCAACGTAACTGATCAGAGAAGTGCTCATCCCAACGGTCCAGCCTTTGTTGTTTACCATGAATAAGCTCCCATTTCCGCCGCATAGGATTTCACTAACCGAAGTTCGACGCCCGCTATTGTCGCGTATAAGCTCAAACAGTCTTCGACTCTTACCTGAAGCGATCGCTACTTTCATCTCTTCCGCTACCTTAACCGACCAGTGTAAAAGGTCATTATTAAGGCTTATCAGCAACTAACGTTTCAGCTGTCGACGCAACTTATGCACCTCCTTGCAGTTAAGGAGCTGGCGTTTGTGCTCCATTAGACCCGGCGACCCTTGCGAGATCCATTGTCATTGATGAAAGCTAGCTCTAGGACCACAGGCCAAATCTGCTGCCAAATGCATCGACTACGTGATTTGATGCCATTGCTCGTCTACATTTCTGCTCGTGGAAGTCTTTACCTCTTTGGGTAGTTTCTGTTCCCAGCTGTTACGGATGGCCGAATAAGAAAGACGTTCTACGACCAACCGGGTTCTGCCTTGATGGCCGTTGAGCTGCAGCAAAAATTGCATTAAAAAGAACGCATGGCCCGATTCGATGTACGTGGTCCAATGCGATGTACAGTTTTGAATAAAATCGCGCCAACAGTAGCTTACTGCAAGATGGTCGACCTGACACAGACTACCTGCCGAGCTGGAGTCCCGTGTCACTAGACGACGCGGAATGGGCCGAAAGCTCTTGCCAGATAGTAAAAAATTATCGTCCGGACAAAATTTAAGAAGCCTGTCACCGTTATCTATTCACTGAGCAGTCGAGGCGCACCGACCACCTAAATAGCACTCCGATGCACTCAGTTTTCCAACTTGTGCATTAAAATCACCCGCCACCACTAGTATCAGAATCTTTGCTCTTCCGAACTAGAGTGACGAAATCGTCATAAAACTCCTCTTTCTCCATGTCAGTGCTACAGTCTGTTGGAGCGTATACCGAGATAACAAATAAACTGCGCTTAACACCACTATCCTTCAGGACGCCGACTGATCCCTACAGTCTCACACCGCACAAGCGACTGTTCACCGTGCCCCAGTCTAGAAGGGTTGCTTCAGCCTTCTCACTTAAGACTATTCCCACACCGCGTTGACCTACCCACAGCTTCAGCTGCTTCGTCTCATGAAGTGTAAGGGAAATATCTTGACGAGACATCAGGGGCAATCAGCCAAATTACTCTACTCGAATCCTGAATTCGTGTTTCACTCACGCAGCAGACATCAATCGAAAGTGAGTCCACTGTCAGAGCCAAACAAGCCTGTTGGCCAGTCTGCAATAAACTGCGCACACTGAACGAACCGAGATTCAGAGGCTGACGCGGCTTGAGAACATATGAGCTAGCAGACTGAAAACCACCCACTACACTACTTCACAATGAACCGTTGCGAGTATCGGGTGTGTTATCAGTAGGGACATTATGAGTAGGCAGTGGGAGCAGCGAGATTTGGTTGAAGACAGAAGAGATGGGTTGAATAAAAGAGAGGGAACTCTGAGCAGTAGCATACTTATCACTACCCACCCCGCTCGATGCAATGGGCAGCGCGGTCCCGATTATCCTGCGCGACGACCAATGCAGTGTGGAATTATTTGCAGGCGTGTAACTCATGGGGGATTGATGGACGGGCACTGCTAGGGAGCCCAGCTACTAAGCCGAAGAACGATTAGGATTCTCAACCAAAGCCTTTGGTTCTGACAGGAACCTGACAGCAAGGCAGTGGGGTATGGCTGGGTGGAAGCCCGTCTGCTTGGATCAATTTTTCCGACTGAGCTGCCAACTCGGATCAACGTCCGACTTGGAGGACCAGGAGACTACTTCGTCAAACCTCTACCCATTGACCTTCCTGACATGATTGGATCCTCGGCTTGAGATAAACCATGCTGTATAGCTCGTTAGGTCAGTCTCATAGTGACAGAATTCGAAACTCTCGAGCTGCGTTAAGCTTTTTGATGACGTTTTCGTTCGTACTGTCAGCCCTAAGTTCTTCACTACTACGGTTTTTGCCCATATGCATAGGATATGGCTCTTTATTTCACAATATTTTATCTTTGTTTTGCCGGTAAAATATCATGCAGCATGGTGGTCTTTCAAATGAAGCTGAATGTTTTTCCATTCCTTCTATCTGCATTTACCTAGGTCGGAGATACTGGAATGGATCTGTCTAAGAACTGCTCGTGAATATAGTTAGTGAATCGTGAACTGCTAGTGATCGAGCGCTCCGTCAGTTTTCCGCATCAGTTCTCATATTTGGACGCTGTGATGGTCCCTTTAAATTCCTTCGTTTAGCTCTGGCTCAGCTGCGTACTGATTTAATAGAAACATCTATGAAATATGATCCAGAGTTATGAATCGAACCAGAACAACGGAGTGCTTAACGAGATTTCAGCGAAGAATATATCCGATAGATATGAATAATTAGGATTTCCTGATCCTGTTGATAAACGGATATTCGCTGTCTTCCGGCTCGTTATCATACCCTGATCGCCCGTCCGTGTCTCCGAGTTTTGGTTGCCAGTTTCTCCTTTCTATCGGGTTCTAGTGGCCACGGCTCCACCGTTGCATACAAGGGTCAGCTATATATTAGGAAAATAATACGAACAGGTATCCAGTGCACCAAAGGTGAGCTAACGTTGCTAGAACCGAAATGTTTTAACAAATCCCCACAGTGCTCACCAAATTACAGAGATTTCAGGACCACACTGACAGTTCACAGCCGTTCTTCAAAACGCGCAGTTCTTAGCTTTTGACCTAGAAAAGGGCCTCCCTCTTCTATAGAAATTTTCGCGTGAGTTTTTCTCACAGCCTATTAAGGATGGTGAAATCAGGACGGCGCATAGAACAATCCAAACTCAATGTTTTTTTTACCGAAGTAAATTTTTGTGTGGCTATCGTAGGTGAATGGACAGTGCCCTTGTTGGAGTACGTGATATTCATGTTGCCTAGGAGAAAAGCACAAAAATTAATCCTCAAGACTTTCGACTCAGCATGTCACTGATGTCTGTTTGCGACCCGGAACAACAATTTCTCGGATTCGTTATGCAGAAAAACCTCTCCCAACAGTCAAACATACTGTTACCATAACACAAAGTGAATTAACTAATTGGCTCCCACCTATTGGTTCAATAATAATTTCCACTATCAGAACCATCCAAGGTAAGTCACCGTGAATGACAGGGAATTACATTATCAACTGGGGAACGAGCTTGTTTTCAGTGGTTTATATTCATCCTGCTACATTACTAATGAAGCACAGAAAAAGACGCTCGTCCTAGATGCATCTTCAATTCTTCGGATGGCTAGTTTCGTTCAATTTTTGTGCACAGGAAAGCCACATGGAATGTTCAATACATAGATTCTCACAATTTGGTCTCAGTTAAAATGAAATGAAACCAAATTTGCCCCTGGGTTGGTAGAGTCTGGAGAACTTGGAGGAGCGATGCTGCATAAAAAGAATTACAGCTTTTGCAAGTTTTTTCTAATCAAGTGGTTTCTCCTATCGCTTCTTCGAAGAGATAGTGAAATACTGTGAAGAAAGGCTCAGGAGGTAGGTGTACCTACGAAATTTATCTATATCAATTGGCTGTTTGAACGAGATATTACAGCACACAGCACCGTCTGTCAAGTGCACCGGATAAGATATGTGCCGTGAAGCTCCAAGTTCGTCTCGCATCAAACCGGTCTTGTGCTTGCCACTAAGGGAGTAAGCGCTAGATCGTGCAACCTCTTCCCGTATATCCTCGTTCACTTTATCTAGGGGAACTGCAAATCTGGGCCACATAACTAAGGGCTTATCCGAAAAGGTATGCTGGCATCAACCGGTTTGGCTGAATGAAAACACAACCAGAGCAATTACTGGTGGTTTCTGTTCACATTTTGTTGAGTCCGATCACTAGGTGAATACGATTGAGGTGTTCCATCAGGTCTACAACATTTTAAGTGGATGCACAGGGTTGCTCAATTATCGGGTCCCCTTAATGTCAAAACCTGTGAGCTTTCGAGGAAACAAGCCCTGCTATGGGCCCAGAAAAGTTCGTTCAAGCTCTAGAACTCCCCTGACCCACTCTCCGACTCCTCAGAAGAGAACACTAATGCTAATGCCACTCATTATTCTGGTCCAGATTTATATCTGGAACAAATGTGTGTGCCCGTTTTTCTTTTTCCAATCTTGGCTCATTCATTTCACTCAACCACTCTCTTTCCTTACCTCAGTTGACATTGGTCATATTAAATGTGGTTTCATGGCACTCTTAGGCACCATTGAAAACGAGCTTATTCACCGCTTGGTGTTATTCTCGACAAGTTCCGTGATGATATATGGCCAATAACATTATCCGATTAACTACGCCATTTAAAATATTGTTTTGTCCAAATTGAACGGCCTTGTGTTTGTACTGTCCTAACCCGTGATAGACGCACCAATTGCCAATATTTCGTGCTTGGAAAGCTCAGTTTTTCGTCCACTGTTCTTTTGGTTACTTAAAGTTTCTTCAACGTAGGAAGCACCTTTTGCGGCATGTGGGCCAAAGAGAACGAGAAGTTAGATTTTATCTTTATACAATATCCTCTTTCTTCATTTCATTTTGGGTTTTAGTTGTACCGTAAAACGTCAGATCTCCTACGAAATTTGTTAAGATTATTTTGACTTCCCAGATCTCTTTGAAATGTCCACTCTACTCATTCCACAGCAGTCAGAATAGGCAAAAATCATTTCTTCTTGCTGTTCCGTCCGCTGAGCTGCACTCAGGTGTACTACAGAAGCATCAAAAATCGACTGATATAAACAAACTTTAGCTGAAAGGGGAACTTCAACCTCTTGAACAAGGGAGAGTGAGATCTCTTGCACCACACATTGACTGGTGGAGATAAGTTACCTAGCAAAAAACTGGTACATGCACACAATATCTCTCGGGTGAAAGCTGCGAATGGTAGATAATACACGATACTCTTATAATTACTTCCCAACCACGTTCAATTTTTTTGTCCTATTGCATTTATTGAATTTCGGGTCACTAAACTAGTCAATTCACATATAATCGACTACGATTTGGCACGTCTGTACATAAAATTAGCTCGTTGCTTTTGAAAACTCGTCTTCACATAGCTAAAAACAATGATTACAGGTTCGTTCATCGTTTATCCGCCTCAGACCGTAACTTAACATTCTTCGTCGAAGTAATCATCAAACACGTTTGTTTTTCTTTAACCTATGGCTACTAGTGAAATTCAAATCTGGGCTACCAAGCTTCGTTAAGGGGATTAACATTTTATACACGGTTTGTCCGTTTGTATCATGCGTTATCCAAAAGGTTTCGTTTGTTCCACCGCCAGCCGGGATTGCTTTCTCTGGTTTTATCTATTCCTCTTTCTGAACAGTATTTGTGGGCTCTCTATCTCTACTGGTTTGTGCTTCTCGTATTATTTTCAAAACCTATTGACACCTGAACGATAACGTGATGAATGTTTCCGTTTCCCACCGAAATCTCATTTGACTAATTGGGAGCGTGAATAGACTATAAGTCCATTCATGAGACACACTGATCCGATTGCAAACCATACTGCTGATAAAATAAACTCACACTTTTGGACCTTGTGTCCTTTTTCTGAAGGTTTGCCTTGGTTGACGGAGGAAAACTTCAGACAAACCACCGCGTGATTCTTAAATGGATTTACCATCCATTCAAGCCCCTTATAATTCAAATGAGATTCGAATAAGAAAGTAATGGTGGAGTGAACATGTATGAATATGATTGGACAGGAGAGTACCTGGTGCACATACCTGATGAGCGGCGATAACTTCGAAACTGGTGATGTTTCTTGGGAAATTTTTTTCATCCATCGGCATGTGAAAACACTACTGATGTTGTTGTTTCTTTCATCTCTATCTCCTAAAGCTCAATTTGGAACGCCACAAAATTTTGTGGATGAAAGTCAGAAGTTCACTCAAATGATACGCGAATCCATCCCGTCAGTTGGTCGGCGTTCACATAACCGAATTCGTTCCTCAACAAAATTGTGTTTATTGTTCGTCCAATCCCCGATCACAGATGCTAACAAGCAAGCAATGCTGATTCTTTTGCATCCAACTGGGGCTTTTGTAGCCATTCAGCACACTAGTCGATAACTAATTGACGGTTTGAGGCGGTGTGCAGCAGATTTGCTGATGTTCAGTTGCTTCAGTGACTTAAATGTCGGACCAAACCAACCAATCTTGCCTTGGTTTCCCCCGGTTCAAAACACTTTCTTCCCCCGAACCGTTGAAACTCCGAAGAAATTCAAAAACAATGTTGCTGTTACTTTGATTTGACCGTATTGGTCGGTCAAAAATACACGATGTTATTTTCTTGTCATTTCAGTATTCACAGTTTCTAGATGGGCCACATTACCAGAGGTACGCCATCTATCGACGACGGTATGGCCCACGAAGTAGACTTCTAACTATTCCGGCCGGCATATGTATCATCGTTTTATCGGTGCGATGCAGTTGGTCATTATTGGCGATGACAATCGATTTCGTTCTTGTTTCGCTCGTTCCTCTATCTGAGGTTGAACTTCACGTCCACATAAGGATCATGGCAGACCCCTCTGTCCGATCGGATTTATTGATCTTTCGTTTCTTACTCCTAGGAAATACCTCATTTTTGTAAGTTTAACTACTTTGTTAGTAACACTGAAAGTTTGATGTATGTACTGTCATCGGATGTGACATTTTTATGAAACTGCAATACAACGGAAGCAGATGTTGATCACGAAAAACTCGAAGAAATGTTTGAATATGGCAGCAAGATTAATTTAACTTAAAAGTCAGTCACTGATACATGCCACTTTTAACACAGAAATGTTCTATTCAATGAATCACCGTGTGCTAGAAAAGGAGAGATATCTCCTCTGTTTTGCCCGGAAAATCTTCAAATAATTCTATCTAATAACTCTATAGATAAAAGCCGAATTTAGCAGACATAAACATTCGTTTTTAAGTCAAAATCAAACAGCTTATATTAGCCTTCCATGATCGTCACTTATTAGTCGATTCCTCTGCTTGCTAATTTGATCCATCGCTATTATTGACTTTCTCGCTCAGATTACCGACTGGCATAATCGACGCAGTGTCAACGCAGCTGTGTTGGTCTCTAACCCGAGAAGTAGTTACGACGTGTCAACACTCGCTATGCTCACAATCAATACTTACCCGACACCAAAAACATGGATCCATTGTACATTTGCGCCATCAAGTTTCTTTGAGAATCCACACCAAATCTCACCTGTCTACACATCGCGGTTTCCAAGCTGGTATTCCGCAATGTTTATTCACTTGATGTTGAAACACCATTAGATTCCAGGGTTCAAAGGGCATCAACCTGTCTCACGAACCAAGAACGGCAAGTTCTGGTGAAAGAACTCAAATGAAATGGTATATTTACGGTATGCACAACTTATACAACGTTAGTAATTAACATGTCTCGGTGGAGCTCACTGAATATTTTGGTAACTAATTTTTTATCCACTTGCCAAGCTCAGTGCAACATTACACTCCGGATGATATCTTGTAAGATTAAAACAGCTTCGCACTCCTTCCGTGGTACTCAACGATCAACTGGATTTTAGTCCTGCACGATGAATTATTTCGGTCACATTCCAAGAAGATAGGGATCATTTGTTTGTTATTTTGTTTCCCTTAGATAACTTAGAACATTCGCATAAAAAGAGCCGTCTAAGTCAAACGCGATGGATGATGTCCGATAGTTATGAGCTGCGAACATCTGATCAGAATAGATAAGCGTCACTGGCGGTGTAAATACAGGATGACTAGTTTTTCGGTGGTTTTCACTTTATATGCGTAGAACAAATGTGCATGCATGCCCTTGTGCGATGTATCGCAAAAGAGTAGTGACTGCCAGCAAGAATTCGCACGTCCATAGCCAACTGCTTTTTCGCGCCACCCGACCTACCGGCATGCATACACAGACATTCAGCTTGAGCACAGAGGAAAAAAGAACTCTGAAAATCAATAACCATATATATATATATATATACCACTAGTTTCACTGGAGAATAGGCGCAGAGTAAACAGGGTGGAGGAGTAGACCAGTGTGGAGGAAAACGTAATTAAATGGATGGAAACTTTCAATAGGGTTCGGTGTGCCATTCGTCTTCCGCTGTGCTCATCCGCTGCCCAGCATGATCATAAGTAATGAAACTCGGACGCTGACTCACAGTTTGTACGATCACACTACGATTTATATCTGCCGAATACTCTCTTTCCAAAATCCGTCCTTGTTGAACCCGTGAGTTCTAATTACCGGTAGTGGCATTTCGATTAGCAGGAAAAAAATTCCCACAACGTTCATAAAATCAGAATAATTCATTATCCTACGCCACTAATCGGGCTATACGTGATTCCGCATTCCACACCTTACTAATAGGCTAGCGAAGCCAGCTAGCATTTTCTAATCTTATTAACTTGAACTCGGCCGAAAACAGTCGCAAGTCGGTTTCTGACCTCCAAAATCATTAATCCTTCTTAGATAAACAAATGACCGGATAGGACTAAATTGCCAAATATACCACGGGCGATTAATTTGGTAGGTGCAAATCTACATCTAACTGGTCGCGACCTCAACACCACTGTTCCATCTATGGTCCGTTTGATCCACACAAATCACATCCTTCACTTCCTGATCGATCGACTTGCACATGGATTTTACTGCACACGCCAGCCCCTTCCGTGATGTTGCAGAGCATCGTGTGAATTCTCACGTCTGGCCCAGTTTGTATTTCGATTCGCGAATCACACACTGAAGAAGACGATTTTTGAAGGATAACAAGGGCGGTTTTTAAAAACCGTACTCTGTATGGACACTCCAGTCCACGCAATAGCTCATACAAGAAGCTGGATATGTCGAGGATAAGTTACTCTCATGGAAGCCATATGGGCAGCATATCCGAATTTGTGGGGGGTGACTGCGTCTTTTAGGATCTTATTAGAATCAAGGTAAGTATATTAAACACGATCCACTCAATGGCAAGATTACTTATCCAATTTCACAACTTGATTTCTAAATTTAATCACAAATATTTGCTGAAAACCTTCACGGAAGTATGGGCAGATCCGTGAGTAATACAGTGACTGGTGGCAGGCTGAATGTCAATCTCCCTATTTAGGCAGGAATATTTTTTTTACATGGGGAATTTGGCACCAAACTTTTCTTTTAGATAGATGGCATATGAAGCCGGTTGACACAAGCTCAGAAAGATTTACTCGCATCTTTCGATTCCACAGTTACCGTCTAGATACTTTGCAGCTCAGTCTCAGCCCTGGGGCACGATTTCTGTATGCAAAAAACGAGTGGGTTTTCTGCCAACTAAGAAACCCGATTACTCGTTTCATCCGGAGATTCTACAGCACCACCTGATCTCACCAACAGCGATACGTGTTCCGTGATTGATTGATTGATTAAGGTGGATGATTACCCAATAACCTATAGGCGATCGACTGATTGAGAAACGTGTGCACAAATGTGCAAGTATTCAGGCTCAGGTATATTCCGCAACTGATTGACAGATATGTGTCATAAGGTTTCCCGCTGATCAGTCAACGAATTTCGTAATTAATGTTTCTGGTCATATTGTTTGAACCGTACCCAAATTGGCTTGCTTTGTGGTTTTTAGTTCCCGGAAATCCTACGTATCGCCTTCCTGTGGCGGAGGCGTTCTCGCGAAATTGCGAGAACAAGGATAAATTCCCGACGCTTTCTGTGAGGTTGACTGATCTTTGGCAGTCATTTTGGGAGAGATGGCTAAACCCCGATTCCAAACCAGCCGGGGGTGACGTACTAAGGATAGGTCAGTTTGCTCACTGGCATCCGTGGTGTAAGGGTATACTAGACGCCCAGAATATCTAGCTTCATCCGAAGGGTGCATGAATGATATATATGTATATATGTATATATAGAAGCAAGAAGTAGTATCTGGATGCGTAAACAAAATTTGCCCGGGAGCACACGACCGGTTTTGCGGTTACTGTCGCTCGTGAGGTATGCGCACCAGTTGCTCTCTTATCCAAACATCCACATACTTGTACACTCCGAATTGCCAAATGATATTTCTCACGAGAATGGAATGTGTAGCATGAGGAGTGTGCATGGAAGCTCTTTATCGAAGAGTGCACAGAAGAACCACAAATGTGATTCGTTGATGATTGTTTGTCAGTTGGGCTGATGCAACCTTAGGAACGAGGGTTATACGAATATCAGACGTGACCGCTTTCTGATGTAACCTTGAATCTCCATATTAACTTCATGAAAGTATAGCGTAAAGTAAAATCTGTTGATCTTAGTGAAAGTCAGGCCTTATTGTTTAAATGGTCAGTATGTTGCAACATATTGCTTCATTTAGGCGGGGAGGAAAATTACGGTGGCTAACATTGCCTCTGTACCAGGCCTACAAAATAAAACTATGGTGTATAGATCATGAATAATACAAATGCATATTTCCGAATCCTGAATGAGAGCAAAAGTCGAATTATGTCGATCAAAGTATGCCTGACCACGAACAGATTTTTCAGAATTGGTGAAACAAACCTCACTATTAATATTATTTGATATGGCTCCAGCAACGAATTGAACTGGAAACCGATGTCATTCCTGAGCTTGCCAATCAACAAGTACGATTAACTCACTCAACGGAGAGAACACTGGTTATCGGCAGTCAACTGTACCAACATGCACTCTTACCAATGAACGACGTATTAAGCCCGTATGGTGCACACACAAGGTACACCAGTTTGTGTACCTTAAACCGTACTGATAGTCTAAGTTTGTCGTGACTGATTTCACGACGCTGTTCGGCGCCCATATTTGATTGACCTCAGGTATGCTTAACCAAATTCTTTTCTCTTCTTTCAGACTGGACACTCAAATCTGAGTCTATTCCGGGGCACATGTATATGCCATTGATTGATGTTACACTCAAACGTCAGTAGTGCATTCAATGCTCACTTGAGCACGATAGTAGTTGGTGCTATTAGTAATCACTGACTGATAGCCGCAGGAACTTGTTGGCTTGTCAGCAGTGTTCATCTTTAATTGATGATGAATGACACGAGCCTGACAGCTCAAATTCGTACCGGAATGAGCGTATATGGACATCATGTGTTCAGCAAGGTAGGCGTATTTCATCAGATTGACGCAAATGAAAGACTTTTGTTACTCTGCTAATAAACGACAACGGTTAATGATAGAAGTAAACTGCTTCCGTTATGGGGAGCACGCTTTTAGTTCCTATCATGCTCGCAAATATCTGTCGAGCAGATAGGTAGCCTGAATATGAATCCCAAGCCTGTGAAATCATGAAGCTCAGAAGTGGATGTTCGGTGGTTTTCATAGGGTGACTAACCGTCAATAACTATCAGTGTTTCAAGTAGGTCATGCGCTCTGGCTGTACATACTCGGGACCAATGGGTAACTTGGATAGAAAAAATCAAATAAACTATGGATCCACTGATCAACCAGTTGTTAGCGATCAACCCCTACTGATAGATGACTTCTCTGTAGGTAGCCTAAGTACAACGAAGACTTTGGATATGACCTACAGAGCTTGATTACCTGGTAAAAATTAGTAGTAGAAGATTGAATGTTTTCATGAAACAATTCACCATGTGAGCTAGTGGACAGTAACCGTGCAAATCAGTCACGAATATGTGCAATATTATCATGTGGTGAAGTTGAACAAACCGTTCACAGCCTGTCCGGTTGCGTAATGGCTAAGGCGTTCGACTCAGAATCGTTCGTCCCGGGTTCGCGTCCCAGTTCGGGCGCGGTCCATATGCACTGCTCATGATTCCTAACAAGCATGAAACAGCTGTACACTGCTTCCATGGTTTCTTTATGGTGAGTTGATCGATGATATCACATGATGAATTATTTCATGAAAACATTCAATCTCCTACTACTAACTTGTACTAATTAACCATTTCATCAACCACTGTCGAAATATACCGCGTTCTTCTTGTAGTTCTTTCACTCGCAATCCTCTATCCACTTCGATATATCCATGGTTACCTGTTCGTAAGTTGGTCGATCAACCCGGTTACTGTCTCCATATGGGTGATGTAACAGTTCGGTCGACTGACTGCGCTCTCGTTTTCTTGTCTCGGTTGCGCAGAACGGTGTAGCAGGTACACAACAGTCTCTGTCCTCCACACAGCCTGGTAACTTGAATTCGATTCAACCG
Organism: Fasciolopsis buskii; assembly: GCA_008360955.1. NCBI lineage: Eukaryota > Metazoa > Platyhelminthes > Trematoda > Plagiorchiida > Fasciolidae > Fasciolopsis > Fasciolopsis buskii. The sequence goes on along the minus strand of LUCM01000769.1, from coordinate 358,538 downwards.
TGAAATTAATCAACGTTGGAGTGCAAACTTATGGAGAGGAAAATTAATGGAAAATTCTTTTGGACAAGACAGTGTAACAGGTGAAATTTTAGTTTGATTCATTTGATAGATATGGTCGAAGTGGCGAAAAATCCACGTGAGTCTAGGACGTGTATACCGTGAAGTATAGCTGAATCACTTGAAGCTGGACTGAATTGGCTGTTAGCACCCGCTTGTAGGTTTCTACAGGGTTAGTAATCAACAACGAGAAGATTCGAGCTAGCCACATTAACGTTAAAATGTCAAGTTCCTGATCTCCGGCAATTAAAGAAATTTGAAATGATTGGGGTTTATGGATTCATTTTTAGGTCAGGATGGCGAAAAAGGAGGAAGAAAGACAAAGCGTTCCTTACTATATTTCGAATGCAGTAATCCGGCAATAATGGAGCATTTCATATTTCAACTGCGTTCCTCCTCCCTCTCCCACCTATTCAGAGTTCCATTTCTGTCCATAAACAACAAGTTATCCTTTAGATGACTTGGTTTACGTGTAGTACGTCCCAACTGACGACAGTTCCCGACTATACTTAACGCAAAGGTGAATTGAATTCACGCAGACTGTTCGCACAATTCGCACACGGACACCCATGCACACACACACATACACACACACACACACACCGACCCACCAGTCCAATAACAGTCGCTGATTCACTGCCGAACAAGCACGTGTGTGAATCACTCTTTTAGTTTGTGTGATGTGTACCACTCAGAAGCAACTGATCGCTCGCGTTTGCACGTACAGATGACTCAACCGTCCCGTTTACACAATCCACTGGTTTGCCATTTGACTCACGTGATTTGTTTACGCACATGATCGCGTTGTTTATCGGTGTTCTGTCCGATGCCGTGCAGTCTGGACCAACAGGAATTGCTTTCTTCGCACAGAATTCGAAAAAAAGCCTTACCATGTTTTTCGCTAAGTTTCGCGTTCAGTGGGTTGCATAACCCTATCAGACTGCAATCATTTAAGTAGTGCTTCAACCGGGTCACAAATATTGCCTGAGAACTGGGCGGTAGACCCCACCTGGAAAACCCTTTCATGAGAGATTAAATTTTTTACTCAACATGCGGTATACTGAAAGGATAGAATGCCTCAAGATCCTTGTTAAGTAGCACGATGCTGGCAGCCGTCGAAGCCAGCAGCGACGCACAGTTGCAAACATCACGTTTCGAACCACAGCTGGGACCTAATGGCTATTTTAAACAAATTAGATGAAAGAGTGCGTTGCCATATCTTCCAGCTGACCGGGCTCATTGTGACTGAAATCCCCACGAATCCAACCTATCATCTATGCAATGGATTTCTTGTGCAATCCCATTCGTTGAACTGATTCCCGTGTTATCAACTTATGGTCGTCACTCATAATATATTACAGCGTGTACATTGCCAGGTAAACGCCTATTTTTCGCCTTTTCATTAATGTTTTGCAAACTTTACCGTGATTTAGCAGCTTTGATCCAGGGTAGAAAGTACAAATATCTTTCTGGACAACAAATACGGTAGAGAGGGCACATAACGTGTGAGATGTTTGGCTCAGTCACACGAACTGATGGCCCAGTACGCAATTTGTTGTTAGCTATATGGGTTCAGCAATCAAATGTGAATCTATTCTATGGAAAAGCAACACCCAAAGAGGAAAAATTCCGAGTAGAAGGTTATGCCAAATGGTTTTAGCCGTTTTGTATCTGGCACAGATTCGTTCCTCATCTAAATTCCTCAAGCACGCATTCGAATGACTCCAGCAGAACTCCTCGATAATATGCTTTCCCCACAACTCGAAGTTCTGTTTTCCTGACCGTCAAGAAAACTTTGCACCGCTGCCTATATTTATCAATCATTCTGGGATGCTCCCCCCAAATCCATTCTGATTGTCGGTAGATTTTTATCCCATTCCGTTTGAACCACTGAAACTACTTACAGACAATTGTACAGCAAAAGACATAATGTGATAATCATAGATGCTTGTGACTTTTTCAAATGAAAGTCAGTATCATATGACTGAGGGCATCATTTTTCGGACAGCACAGCACACAGCCACAAGCACGAAATAAAAACTACTTTTGCAGACTGATTGCCATTCGGATTTCCCTTGCAAAGCATGAACCTCGGATCATTCGGTCAACATTACACCGTAGTTTCCGTGTTATCAGAACTCGTCAGTGATGCATGTTCATCATTGCACCCGGGGACTATGCAACATGGAGCGGAGGCCTGTATTACCGCTGCGCTGTCCAGCCTCTCTGGGCTGATCTGAATTACTAGGTGAAGTTTGCTCAGATGTCAACCGCAATGACAACCGCCAGTCTTCGACACTTTTGGAGGGAGGCATGGTTGCTGCCCATTAGCCCCAGTCAGGTCTTCCCAGCACGATCAAGTAGCTGTCTCCATTTAACCGACTTCAACTGCGGTTACGTTAATTAGGAACATTCATATAATGAACTCATGTCAGAAGAGAGCCGATTAAAGTAATTAGATTGTGGAAGCATTGTCAAGGTTTTGACTATTTCATTTGTAATTAGTTCGGCTGTCGTAATTTACATTTCCTTCGGCGCTCGTCATCGACCTCGGTAAAACTTGGAGTCTTTGTTGTATTCATCCAGTATGCAACACAAAAGTGGTGTTTCAGTTAACTGGATGTTGCGTAATCACAAGGTGCTTGTGATTTTTCAAATCCATCCTTCAAAATGCACACCTAAATTTGAATTTGGGTCGTCGGTAGTGCCCACTTTGTGGCCCTGTCCAACCACTCTGATGTAGTTTATTGACTAGGCAATCACATTCGTAAGCCAACCCTAGGTTCACAGGTTACTTTAGGGTACCATATGGAACATCTTATTCGCGCTTATTCCCATTGCGGATCTTGATGAACCCAGGGAAACAGAAATCAAGCTTCATTTTTCTCCGGAAAATTGTTTCCTTTATTTTCCAAAGTCAGAGGAATATAAATTTCGAGAGAGGGCAAACGGTGCGTTCGATAAATCCTATCCGTAAGACGTCTGAAAAAATCCTGAAATTTTCGACTGCAGATAAACCCATATCAATTTAGGTCACTAGACCGTTGCAATGTTTTTGTTCTTAAGACAATAGCAAATCCAAAAATCAGAGTTTTTGATAAAAAAGAAGCTTAACGTGGAAGTCAATGTCATGCAACATTTGCATCATTTTATTGTTTAGTGAAACTAATAAGAACCAGACATTATTATTGGTTTCTCAGTTATTTCGGGATAATTCTGATTCGCTCGTGATTAGGAGTGATCAAGTTCATTCTTCAATCGACCTATTTGTCAGAACCTTTGCCTTCCGCCGTACACTGATGTCTACATGTCCAGCGTAAATCCGCGTACAGGTCAAATGCAATAAGAACCATAGTGAGGAAGAGAAACGACTAACCAGAATGAGGAAATAAAGACAGAGTTTGGAGTTCACCACTGATATGCTAACTCGTTTGGGATTGACTATATCTTATCTATCGAGATTTACGGTTTATCACTGGACTTGATACCATCCGTCTGACCGAACTGAAACAAAGGGCAGATTTAAAGGACCGACCTCAAACCTCTGATCGAACGATGATCTGAGGGCCTCGTAACTCACTAAGAGCCGAATAATGAGTGCTCAGTTCACCTGTTCATTGTGTCATTGTGTCTAATGGCCAACTTCACCACATTCGCTCCATTTGAGGGGGCCACCGAAAATTTACAAATCCGGAGCTCCATTGAAATCCTTTATATTCATGCAAAACTTAACGCGGGACTAATCTGCTCGATGGTTTGTGGATATGCTGGCCCGCTTTTGAAGACATTTGGCATCATTTTGCCCAAAAGACTCGTTTGAGCTCTCAGATTTACTAAACAAAGTCTGTGAGGTCTGACACAATGTACTCAGTTGATGTTTACACCCTTTTTACAAAGGTACCTCATCGAGAAGCCGTTGATTTTTATGTGATTTAATTTAACTGCTTAAACATTTTTCGTTTACCCATTCCCGTAGGGTAGATTATTGATCTTATTCTTTTATCTACGGAGGACATCCGTTTAATTTTGAGGAGAACCCGTTTAAACAAGTTGATGGTGTGATCCGGGGAAGTCCTTTGGGACCAACATTGGCAGATGTGTTCCTAAGCAGGATCAAACAAAATACCCTTGACAATATTTTTGAATTTTCCCCTTACAAACATTACGTTGACAACGTTTTAATTTTCCCCGATAAATAATATTTTACTTCTTTTATCAACATACCGAATTTTGTCCATCCCAAACTTTTCGTTTCTCACGAGGAGGGATAAAGACAGCCGTCTGCTATTTTTAGATATTTTACTAATCAGACGTCTGGATGAAACGCAGCAAGGCAACGTCTACCGTGAAGCCACTTGGGGTGGACGTTACTTACAATTATTCAGTTTCGCATCAGTGGCACATAAGTGGGGATCAGTTTGAAATCTCTTCTGTAGAGTGCAGAAAATCTGCACCCACGATCAAGTACGAAGAAAGGAGCTCATTAAAACGGACTTGGTTAGCCAACGGTTATCCAGAAAATGTCATCGATCAGCCTCGACGATAGAGGAAGCCATATGAAAAACTGGTCACCGTGGAAGAGAAAGAAGCAGGAGAAACAAGAAGAGAAGTCTTGCCACTTAGAGGTAACTATTTGTTTAGCCAAATTAATAGAAATCTTAAATCGGTCATCAGACATACGTATCCAACAGCACAGTTACGTCTGCAACGTACAATCAGAAGGTTAGGCTTCCCGAACCACTCAAGCTGTCTTGCTGATCCTCATGTCTCACACGTTATCTACCAGTTCACTTGCAGTTGGGGTGACGCATGCGTAGACAAAATGGATTGCCGATTGATTCCACGAGTGCTAGAGCACATACCGAAGTGGTTGTCGAAATCGATGACGCAATCCTCTGTGACCTCTTATACTGATGCGAAATCGTCGACCTCTTCGATCGTGAAGCCCCTAGTCGCATCGGACCACAAGATTGATATGACTCAATCTTTCAAAGTACTAATTTGCAATACAAACCCCAAACTACTGGCGTTCGGTGAAGCCATCTCATCAGCGTACATCAGCCAGTACTTCGAGCACAGAAACGGTTAACCCTAAGTATTGGTCTGCCTTAGCATTAACCCACGTGACCATCTTCCGCCTGTCACTCCATTTTATCGATAAGAGCACAGTTGAAGCAGCCCATCTGGCTCAACCTATTGTATTCTTCAAAATCTATTGTTTACAAATTGTGATGCTTCATAATCGAAATGAATAAACGAAATGCTTGTATCTCGTAACATGTCTTCTTTCTGTCTTTATACACCGTGCGTGGTATTTTTGGAGTTACAGGTTACCCATCTAACCAAGAGTCAGTCAACTGGATGGGGAGTTCAGGGCATTCTTTACTGAGAACACTTTCTTCACCAGAATCCAGTGCTCAGGACATCCTCGGCAGGGGCTATTTGAAACTTGTAGTCATTCGGGAACATTTTCAAAGTGTCTTTCAAAGCGAGTAGCTAACTTGGAGCTTGTGACATACACCTCGATAAAAGTGAAGGTTTTAAACGTACTGATTATTAGTCAGTAAATACAAATCGGAGTTTTTATTGGAGACTGCTGTTCAACAGCAAACAATTTCAAGGAAAGTTGACCGACAGCGACTCATTCATTCTCATCCCTCTTCGGCATTAAACAAATAAATGTCTCATCTCATTGACTGATCGCATAACGAATGTACAGTACTTCTGCAAACGGGGACACGCCCATATTGAGTCTACCGACAGGGGAGTAGATCAACCGCGGGTGGTTTTGATTTGGCAACCACTGCTTTCAACCGCCACGACTCGATGGAGGGACTACTAACAGCTAAAACTTAATGTAGCAAGCTATTCAAACAAAATGCTGAATTGCCATATTGATTAGGAAATTTGAAAGCTCATTTCCTGGTCTCTATACCATGGCATATTAGGTTTTGTGGTTGATCAGATCCCATGGTCGAAGTAACTGATCGGAAGTTTTGCTGCAATCTTCTGTAAGCTCGGCGTGTTGTACTTCACAACTAAAGATAAGTATGGAGAATGGGGAGGTCAACGTGGATTTGTACCCTCTTCCCTGCCCGGCCGGATGATTTTTCCCCGGTAATAAACCAGTTCCTTTTCCATTTGGTTGTCCCTATTTTCTGAGTCAGTCATCACAATATCACAGCGAAGCTCCGGAAGTGAGCTAATTTACACCACTCAATTAACCAATTGCGATTTATTAGCACGATCGAACAGGAAACTACATGATCACTCCATAGACAACAAGCAATTCATTCACACCATTTCAGACCCAGCCACAAACTGTTAGCAATCGCAAGTTGCAAAAAATCCGAATTTCATCAAAAATATCTGAGTCCGCAGATTCTGCGTGCTATTTGATTTGCATGATTTGGGAGATGACGTTGCACTGCATGATTTTCGAAATCAAAAAGTGTTAAAAAATAACTTTCTGATGAGAAAATTTTGTTTTCTCGGCAGCACAACAGAAATAGTGAACGAAATGGGAAATTTTCAAAACAGATCACGGGCCTATTCAGTTTCACATGTTAATCGACGCGACCGAGGCTTCACATTCGAACCTGAAACAGGATACTCTGGTTGGAAAAGTACATAACAGCTTGATCTTAAATGACGGGAGGATACATTGAGCCAATAAAAATTATGTAGACTCTTGCAAACTTTCGATGTTAAGTTTATTTTATTGATGTTAGCACTATATACGGCTTACACTGAAAGATCCTAATTTTGTACGTGGAATTAGACGAACAAGTTGCACAAAACACTTCCCGTCTCTCGTCCCAGCCTTGGTACTGCTGATCACGTAGCCATCATCTTTGTTCATTGAACTTTCACCAGCACATGAGCTCAGATCCAAAGATCAACACCATGGTCACTGAATCTCGGAGGCTGCGTGCAAACATGGCGCTACTAATTTTCTCGTCAGACGTTCCATATGATCGGCCGAATAAACTGCGTCCGCCTGACTATCACGTGAGCCTGATCAAAAATGCGTTTCGTTTTGTCCTCATGCTACCGTCGCAAAGAGTGAGGTCAACGCACGCGTGATGTTATATTTAAGACCAGTTGGACACGCACACACGAGCCGAACGCATGTCCTGGAAGGGGAACTAACGACAAACCACTGAACCCGGACAGTCTACAAAACTGGTCCCAGTGACCAGTTCATCTGCCGGACAGCGACTCTAAAAATCAAACCCGCTATCTCATGTGATTAGAAAGACTTATATATGGAAATGTTCTTGAATTTTAAATAGCACACTAAGCAGTTTTGAAAAAGGCTGGCCGAGAAGACCAGCTCATTCGTAAACATTGACAAACAAGGCATTTTTAGTAAAACAGAAGGGAACCGCCTGATTAGGCCACGTTTGAATCTATCCTCGGTTGGTTCGATAGCCCGAAATTGTCATTTGCACATGCAGTTCAGTCCTCACAAAAGGGCCTAGTCTAGTGACGCAGAATGCAGACTCGTGAAAACGGTAAATCATCCCACTCTATATCGTTCTTTTTGTCATTTGCGTACGTTTTATGACGTGTGCACATTTTATAGATACTAAAGAACTACTAACTGCACATTTGTCGATTATTATGACGCTCAAAAGAAGAGATTTGGATGATCAGGAAACAGTTAGGGTGTTGTCTTTTTACAGTCCCCGTCTGTTGGAAACAGAAAGTTGTACCGTCTCGATTTTCTCAGGTAGATTTAATCTCCCTACTATTGAGTGAAAATAAGATGAGTGAACGATAATTAGCGCTTCGTGGCCTACCATAGGTCATCTTACCTTTCCCATCTTCCCAAGACTCTGACGAGGTTTGATTTCAGCTCATGACATCGACTTTTGAAGGCATAGTGCTTAAGTGGATTTTGCACTCTATATGAAATCTGGCTCCTCGTGCGCCGTCTCAGAGTAACTGTAATGAATTTGTTCCTTCTTTAGAAACAACAGAACTATAAACTGGTCTTTTCAACCAAGTTTTGTTTGAGAATAGTTCAACTGTTTCACACGGGATACAAGCCATGTCACATTTACTATTCTTTCAAACTACGCAGCTTCTCAACTGCAGTGGTTTTTTCATCAACAGTGAGTTTTGTTTTGGGTCCAGCCAACACCTAAACTTCGCCGCGGGCCGAACCTCTGATTGGTTATATTCACCGGTTCGATGATGTGAACGATTTCTGTCGTCCTAATCGCATCAGCATATATGCAACTGGACAGGTGACAGTGCGCTAGGCTGATTGGTTTTGCGGCCTCGAATACCCGGTATATGCGGAAATCAACGTGGGATCATGAAAAAGCTAGCACATATTTTAATCAGACAGTCTCACGTATAACCATCGGGTGGGCGATTCTCAGATGAGCAGAGTGAATGAACCTGTCCTTGTGTCCAAGTTTTTAGCTGAATAAATTGTCGCAAGCACTTCGAGATCAGGATGATTAGCGCCGACTGAATGAAAATGACCCGGTAGGTTACCTTCCTGATGTTTTGGTGTGCATCGGACAGAAAACTGTCCAATTTAGCGAATATCAATCCGCAAGTATTGCACGGATGCAAAAAACCAGCGGAAGTGAGGGCAGCGCAGTCCCTTCAACCGAAGGCAGCCATCGACAAAGCCGTATCACACGCGGTTTTGGAAGTGTTCGAATCATTTTTTTTTCTTATTTTATTGCAATTTCTTTGCAAGCGTTATGTTCACATTGTAATGATTAAAATAACAAAGCATCGTGCCAGTTTTGACACAAGGGAGTAAAATATGAATGATGCCCGATGAATATGATCTGAATTAGAATGATTTTGTATGCAATTCGATGGTGACCGGATGTTAGGTCATTATTCTATGGTCAACATACGGCAGGGGTAAACTTATGCACAAAGGCGAATCAGCAAACCGAAATATGACCAGATGTTATATGCAGTCTGATCACGTTTACTAATCATAATGAAATTTTAGGAAGGTCTCGAATTTAAAATAAATTGTTCGAGTATACTAGCCAACTGTCCATGTGATTAAAGAAAGCTTAACAAGCCATATCTTCATTTTTTTTCTAACTAAGAATTAACCGCGTGAATCTAGGCCACCAATTCAACTGACCGAGTCCGATAATTCACACATTTTGCCCCGTATGCTTCGGAGCTTTGTAGTATAAAGGACAGAACTAATTTTTCTTTCCTCGGTCTCTCAATTAACGGTATGGTGTACAAGAACTACGGAGGAAATTGTAACCCTAGACGAGATTGCTAGGCTATCGTCTGAATCTACCACACGGAACGGTGATAGCGATGAACTTTGGCCAGAGGTTAGCAAACGACGGAGAACCTCAAGCTTTGATCGCAGCATTTTGATAGCACAATGTACAATTTGGCTATATAGTTCGTAATTTCTGATTTTTATTTGTCTGTGTTCGATCTGAGAACAAGGTGGAACCTTCGTGGGAAAAAATTGATAGCGAAATCTTCATTTATTAAAGTGCCTCATGTTAGAGTTTATTCAACCAACTTGCACATAATTATGGAGGAAATCAAACTGTTGAAGACCTTCTTTTGGTTTCGCAGTCCAAGTGGTATCACAGTGTAAATCTGGTCATTTTTCGAGGCTGGCCAATGTGTCCAATCCAATGCTTCGGGGTATCAAAAGTTTGCTACGCTAACGTGCGGTAGGACGGAAATCAGTAAAATGCAAATGGGAATTGGCCGTGGCAGACTTAAGGCAGTTGTGGCCGACACTCAATTGTGTATTTACGTAACTTACAAACTATGGAAGTAATTTCGTTGCAGAGTTCAAACTCCAGTCGCATAACAAAGACTCGAACATTGCAAACGACAACTACTCACTGAGTAACTTAGCGCACGGTTTATTCTTGAGGCATCCGACAGACTCCTACCTTTTCCCTGAGCAGCGAACGTATTCCCTGTTTGTTTGCAGTCAGTTACTTTAGAGTCTTACTTTCCTAAAGCACTTTGAAGGGCTCGGCAACGTTAGAAAGCTGTCGTTTTTCCCTCGTGAGCTACGTGTGCTCTCCGTACTTTCTAAATCTACTTTAACATTCGTGACCTCTCGTATCATCCCTTGTTGTTTTTAATGATCCCCAGTACATTTTCCTGATTTGGTGAAAAAGAACTTTCACCTATTCACCAAATTCGCAACAGTTTTCTGGATATGCGGGTGATCTGGAGCTCTGATAATCATTTCAAACAAGTATATGAATTGCATGTGATGATTGTGCTTCAAAGATCCTCTCTGATGCTCATCATCCCCAGCAAAGTGAACTCAAAGCGGCTGCACCAATATCCTGTACACGATGGAAGTTCAAAATGCTGTTTCCCGCATATTTACGTGCAACAATTCAGTCCTAACATATCCCAACTTGCCTTTCTGTTGATCGTGAGGAAGTTATCTCAATACTACGAACAAAAAGCAGAATTTAAGAACTGCATTTATATGTATTTTAGTACTGAAATTGTACAGCTGAACAACTATGTTCTATTCACAAGTGAGGTGTAAAAGGGTGGAAACATTGTTTTTGGGAGGGGTGCATGAAGCCATTATTGGAGTGACTTGTCGGTGCCATGCCATTCAGTCGGTTGTAACTGTACAAAACTGTCTTTGGTTGACTGACTTTTAACCACCCCATGGATTTCCTCACTCGACCAACAAGAAATCAAAATAGTTGTACCATGCCTCCCAAATGCAGTTAATCTGACTAGGCATACAAGTTCATAGTTGTACTCGTTAACGTGGTGTATGATAACTTCAACTCCATCCCCTATCCCATCAACCTTCTTCGAGAACCTGGTCATGTTGTTGAGGAAACCTTGCCGATATGAGGACTGACTGCAAATTATCTGATCGTTCATGCAGCAGTTTTTATTAATCCCCATCATTTCTTTTTCCTAACCATCTTATCCGAATCACGTCCACGGGCTAATTTTGCTTGTCTTCTATTACTTTCATTTCAGCATGGAAGTTCAAAATGCACTAGAAAATTTCAGTCATACCTCAACCAAGGCCCCGTCAATGTTTTTTTCAATTTGGACAGATAGAACATAATCAAAGAAAGCAAATCTGTTTTTAAGAACACTCAGAACGAATGAGAGTTCTTGCCCACTATCAGCGTCCAATGATGTTTTACAAACATTCTGATAAGTTTTCTTAACTGCGTCAGGTAGCTGTTTAGCTGCGTCGGAAAATTCTCTTGCTCCTAAACTACCAGGACGAGGAGAATACTCAAGCTAGCAGCTTACACAGGTGGCAAATGTAACCAGTTTTCAAGAAATAAGACATTTACTTATTGCAGTTAGTCACGTGAACTGTTTTGACATACTAGTAAGTAAGTTGAATACATAATTCTCTCCACTCCAGAACATTTGTTGTTTTCGTTTTATCTATTTTGTGACAACACTTGTGATCTTCACCTATGCAACTTGTGATTATCCAAGCGATTTTTCCCACCCTATCGGAAGGCTAGTCAGAAAGTGGACAACAGGATTGAGTGAAACAAAACCATTGGTGGACAACTATCTGCTTCGTTCGTCTTAACAAGCCACGAACAGAAGGAGCTTTACAATGCGGAGAGAGCCCGAATAACCCAAAGTACGAGTGTTAATGCCATCATATAACTGCAATAGCAAGAATCCTGATGTTAAATTGTTCTCACTCTTGTTTGAACATTTCAGTAAGCCGACTACTGTCTGGTTCACAGGCTGAATGAGTGGCGGTAATGAATTTCTTTCAGTCAAAACCAGTGCTGCTTTAATGACTACATTTAGCCCAGAAAGTCGAATGATGGTTAGATCAAACGTATTGCCGTTTGTACCTGTCATTCGTTATATTGTCACTCTGAAAGGCAAACGGATGACTTTAGATCACTCGTCTACTACGATAAGTCAGCCGAACCGTGAGGTTGGTCAACGTTCGGATTGCACATAATAGGGTAAGAAATCCTTGGGGTTAGTGGCACGACTGACTGTCAACGTGCGATGCGTGTAACTAGGTTTGGATGCCGTATTGATTGTCGTAGAAATTCGTTTTCCCAATTTAAACGGACGTAACTGAAATACAAATCATCCAGTTGATAGTAAATAGTGATCGCATGAGTATTCTCATTTTCACGGAAACATGTGTCCGTTGGGGAGAGCAGATTGGTAAAACTTTCAGTGTTTTAGTATTGTTGTCTTCGCGGTATTTCTAGGGTGTAGTGGGAGAATTTTATCAATATCTGAGAGAATAGACATAGAGTACATGGCCTTAGAATTCATTTTCTAGTCGGTGAAGTTGAGCAGATTAAGGTGACTGAAAAGTTTTCGATATACCCAAAGAGCGCCTACCCACTGTACAATATGTTCCGAGGCAATTAGCTGCTGGAAGACGGATCGAAGTGGTATGTGGATGGCATGGTCAAAAGGTACGAAAATCCTAACCAGACGAGTGGCTTGCCCAAATTCAGTTGAACTTTCAAGTTGTGATCCGCGGGATCCACCCCTCCCCCCGGAAAGAGAGTTGGAGACAACGAGTGATATGATTCAACGTCGTCGTCAGTGACATGATTGTATTTATAATCCATCACTTTCGGTATGGTTCTTCCGCTTATCACCTTAGGGTTGGTCTTCCACCACTACTCGTTCTTTTTTCTTTTTTGGGAAGACGGCTCTGTGAATTAGCAACCAAGAGCCAGGGCACATTTTTATACTGCATTGTACAGACTTTTGCGTATACTAACTAATGTCGCATTTCATTCAAAAAATGGGAGGGTAAAAAATAAAACGGGAAGAAGAAGTTAATAAATAAAATAAAAAATACACTCATCGCCTCGTAAAATACAAATATAAAAGAACTCATCCAGGAATAATCATAACGCATTGGGACAGGTTACTCAGGAATTCGGCTGAAACGCGGTCACAGTTTGTCAAAATTCGTGCTAAATACGGGGCAGTGGAGTTCCTATAGAAGTGATTCTAGAGGGTGTGGAACAAAAAGTGGATGGTGTAGAAATATGAGAGCGACACTTTGAAAGATCGTTGTGCAGAGGATGCGTGGGATCAGGAAGAATTTTGTGAGCAAATTTCTCGCATACTGATAAGTGCTGATCATATAAATTGAAGGACAACTCACTTAATGGTATGAAAGACACGGGTAATAATTGATGGCCCCCGGCGAAGGATTCTAAAGTCCTTTTCAAGTAATCCTAGAAAAATGACAGGAGAACAGTAAAGAAGGATTGGAAAAACACACTGATATACAATCAGGAAATGGTGCTTTGTTTCACCTTGTACTATCGAAGCTTCCTGAGTTGAAATGACAACCGCCGGAGAATCTTTACACAGGTAGAAATGTGTGAAGTGCAATTCAGATTTTTATCAATAGTAACTCCTAGATATTTGACAGGATCAACCCTGGTAAGTTTTTGAGTTGATGGAAGACGTAAAAACTGAATTGAACAAAGTGTTGCAACGTCGCTTAGATTTTAACTAACTACGCTTAGTACGTCAAGATTTGTAATCGAGTCAGTAATGATTTCCCGATGTTTCAATAGTCGCGCATAAAAAAGTCATCAGTAAGAAATATCTACCTTGCTGAGATTGAGTGAAAGCTGAAATTCAGTTCTCACACGACTGAATGCTCACATGCATAGAGTAAATTGTTATTCTGAAGATCTGCAGCTTAAAGAATCGTCCATGTGCTCGTCTCATTTGTCTCTGAATGAGCAGCTACAAATGGACAGAATGTTGAACAATACCGAGGATTTGGTCTGTCTAAGAAAGGGAATTTCACTAGTCTTATTCAAGTTAAGCCACATGACTGAGGAGAATTGGCACCAATCCTCCTGATCTACATAATCACTCAAATCGCTCAAGAGTGGCAACCAGTTGAGTAACAGTGAACGGTGGTCTCGCCTAGAGGTAAAAGGCACTAGCCAGATTCGAACCAATGGTCCATCCGACCACTGATAGCGATACAATCGTGCAACCGCATTTGTTAGCCCTCTTAAATTTGGTATGTTAAGTTGTTTATCTACTAACATGACATTTACTCAAGGGCACTCTTTAATAGAACGCTTTTCATTGGGATTAGTGAAACTTCCTATTGGCTAGCCAATTTGCAGTTCTAGAGAGAGAACGTAAAATAGCTGTGCAATCCAGGAAAATATGTACAGCTGCTTTTGTTCGTTCATCGATCGACCGAGTGAAGCAGACGATGTGAAGTATCCAGTTTCGAATCTTGAACACATTTAGCCACCTTATAAAAATTAGACGCACCGCCCCTTTCTCTGCAGCTGTTCGAAGGACGTAAACTGGGAATGAAGCCTGCTCTTCTTGACGATGGCTTCCCTACAGTCTCGATCGCTGATCTTTGTGATCAAGGCTGTATGGAAATTATTCATCGTACTGTGTGGACGCTTAACTCACGATTGAGAAAACACGGAAGTATTGTATTGCTGTCTCATCCTTGTTAGGAATCGTCAGTAGTGCAACTCCACCAAGCAGGGCCTGAAAGGCCAACCAACGACGTATGACTGAGTCAGACGTGTTACCAATTAGGTGAACTATGTTCGGTCATAACAGCCTGTGGAATATCAACACCACACACCGCAAACCCCTCAACCACCACTTGAGTTTTTCAGGCCACTTACCTTCGCTTCTCTGTGGAATATGAAAAAATCGTGAACAACCACTCAGAGTCTCGCAATCTTAGTGACTCATTCCGTTGTCACAAATGAACAAAAATGAGGCTTCAAGCGAAATGACTCAGATGAGGCAACGAGCTAGGTGACTGAGAATTTCAACCCAGTTTCAGTATGACCGTCCACCATGGGATTCAAACTCAGTTGCTGAAGCGGAAAAAAAGACATCGTGAAGTTGCCCCATCCCTGCTTCTTATTGCGTTTAGCTACTGCTCTAAATGCTAATCCAATAAACCACCCCGCTAGGTATAACGTCCAACCGAAAGGTGTACTATATACTACTAAGAGCCCTGGGATTAGGGTTTTCAATTAGTATTTTAGATTCCTGAGCTAGTTTGCAACTAACAACCTCCGAGACCAATATTCTCTGAGGAGCCAACGCTTGGCTAAACCTAATCATGTGAAAGGAATAAACGTTTGGTCCATACTATTTCACAAATGAGTTCAGAAAAGTTCCCTTTGAAATGAAATACTCATTCAAACTGAGAGAGTATAAGATCAATTTCGGATAGAGTCGCTTCAGCTGGTCTGGTTTGTGTGCAGCACAGAGTAACTGGCTACTGACTGGTCGGCAGTTTGGTGCTTGACTGAGCGGGTTTGTGCCAGATTCACGTCACACCGCCCATCATTCAACACTGACTTGTTGCCATGCCTCATGCGTCACACACGAAGCAAAACATTTGAGGCGCCTCTGCCTGGAGCCAAGGTTATGGTATCCCATTTTCACTTTTTTATTCCTTGTTTAAGGCTTGATAGTATTGGAAGGGATATGCCCTATGACCGCTAGGCTCCACTACGCGGAAGGGAAGAAGAGTGGCGTTGGCTTGCAGCCTGTCCTGCATCCCTGCATAACATTTTGGTTGTGTAATTGTTGGTGTTGTCTGATACGCTTACTGAGCTTCGGTTCACGTCAGTTCCTGTTTTCGCCTGTGCTTTCCAGGTTGGTGTAGAGCGTAAACTCATTCACGTCTGAGAAGGGGGGGAGAAATAAACGTTTTTTTGTGGGAAGTTCACTGTAGGTTAGAGAGAGGAGACACGACCTGGCAATGAATAGGATGATAATGGAAAGTTGGCAGGAAAGAAATTGTGCCCCTCGTGGAACTCTGAACTGAAAAGAAGAGGATGGAGACCTGGGTTTGCAGAGGACAATCAAGTGACCTGAGATCAAACTGCACCTCCGTTAGAACAAGATGCATGGGGCCATTAAATGACTAAACCAAAACTTACTTTCATTTGCCACACCCATAACACTTCGCTTAGTAGGCGAAATTGAGTTCAAATAAAGACACATTGTTTAGTCTTTTTATTTGACTCAAAGCCCACTGGTATGCACAAATTTCTTTATTTGAGTGAAATTTTCTGTCCACACCTAACTCCCCATTAGCCTATCGGCCATACCAGAGAGTTCAGTTGAACTTTCTTTTAACTTATATTTGCATCTTGTCAGCTGCACTTCCCGATTTTGGCCTCGGGAATTTCTTGTTCCACTAATGCTCATTGCCCAACCACATTTCCCTACATAAGTTTGGACTTCTTATCACATAGTTTAACTGGGTCTTTTAATAACTAAAGTCGAGCTGATGTCCATTAACGTTTTTCGACTCAGAAACCGAAACTGAACTCGGACCGGTATGTGAGAAGGTGAACAGGGATCAGAGACATGGTGTTAGCACTTCGGTTGATGTTTTGTGAATTAATTACTCCTAACGTCCTGATATTTGACCTCTCAGCTAAAGGAGAGGAGTCGAAAACAATGCATTTGCTGATCGTTTATTGTCAATTGAAACCGTTTGATATCTGGGCGGGGCTAAACGGGCTAGTGAGACCAATGAACACCACGTTTCCCGAGAACGATGTGTAAATATGGTAATGGGCCATGACCGAAGAGCTTCAAGTTCACTTTAACAAGTATACTTTAAGAAATCAAATAATTTTCGTATAATTTCTACGGCAAGTAATCTACGAGTTAAAGCCGGTTACGGCCCTACCTGGCCTGCAATGTACGTTGTAGCTTGTCGTATGAAAGTCACTCAGTTGAGCTGAAAATTTTATGATGGAGCTATCAGACTGTTTTTTTTGTCCTGAGGCCTTGAATTTTCGATGTGCCTTTTAGTGTCAAAGCTAACACATGGAATCCAGTTTTAAAACTGGATAATCTGTTGGTCCCCATTGTGGCTGTCGCAAACGTCAGCACCGACACGTCGACCACATAATGCTGTAAGTGTGTTAACTGTTAGGAAGTAGCTAACTGTCTGCAGACTGACCTACTTAGGAACGCTCACTTGGGAACAGGAGCAACCATGGCTCTGCGTTCAGGAAATGATTTTTATCCTGATATGGTTCCAGTGTTCAGAACAGCGGCTACAGCTGGAAGCTTTGGCCAAGTGCTTTCGGTGACCGTGATCAGGTGGGTAAGATCGTGGCGTTCGGACGTGAGGGTCGCGGTTCGAACCTTCCCGTCGTCTGCAAACTTCGTTTGGCAGCCCTCTTTTGGCCGCGTCCGTCTTCCTGAGAAATGATGTGCACCTACCTTCCATTAATAAAGGAAGTAAAAAGATAAGAAAAGATGTCGTGGACGACGATTCGCTGTCACTCTCTTCGTTACCACAACTGACTTATTGGGAACCTAAGTGGTCCTGAGGTCACGGCTGCGGGTCCTGTGCCCTTCCGTGTAGTGCGCCCTATTGGTTATGAGGCGTACCTGCTCATACTTGAAGTCATAAAAATCATAGGATTATTATTTTTTCTTTGAGAAAGTATTCCAGTAATTTCCCCCTATATTTGTGCTGAGATTGCCAATTCATCCGCCCACAGGAGATCCGAGCAATTGTTTTTGGTCTCCAGACAACCAAGTGGCCTTGTTCGCCAACCCAAACAGGCAGGGTGTGTCCACGGTTTAAGCGGGCTTTTTACCCGTTTCTCCATAATCGATGCGAATTCGAACATCTTTCCTCCCGAAAGTGCTCCATCTGGAAACCGAACATGTCTAGATAACAAAAGTAAGACTCAGAGACAAACACAATTTCACTCACACGAGAACAATGAAAATGAAATAAGATTATCAATTTCAGAACAAGTCATTCATGTCTCAACAACTTCCGTTTATGATCACCGATTCGCAGCATGCAACCGATGGGATAAGTAACTAATGATTGCATGATTTCGCATCCCTTTGAACTCACTTGACCTATAAGATGGGACGTAAGGCTTCAAAATTTCTCATTAACTAACGTTTTATTTGTTTCTTCTGTCCATGGAGTGAAGTCACTTTGATTTCTTGCCTGGTCCAGTTAGAATTTTCCACGCAAATGTGGTCCATCTGTGCAGTCGTTCTGATATGCCATTCTAGTAATTGCTTGCGAGAACGATATTATCAGAATCACAGCGTGTGAAATACGCGTTCAAATAAATACAAATCGCTACGAACTAAAAAATTTACTTGATTATGAAACGAATTACCATTCAATGCTTATGTTCGGTTTACCACTGAAAAACGTGGAAGCTCTTCCTCGCCCTTTTCAACCTCGTCGACGATCGTCGATAGCACTCGTCCATTGAGCTTTGGAATTAAGTTTTGAGCTCGGAATGGACTACCATCGGTCGAATACCTTGAGCACACAGCTCACAAAACATACCACTCGTTCTCCTTTTCTGATGAGCTACGGCAAGCGATGGGTTTCAATTTATTACGAAGGAAACGAATCAATGACGTCTTGTTCTTTCCCCTTCACGACATGGTAGTACGTAGCAAAGCCATCCGCTAATAGGTGGGAATAATTGCAATTGCAGAGAAATCGTGCCAAGTACGTGACAGGCCATGTAGACCGGCCTCAACGAAAATGGATCACACATCCCCACAACTTTCTTCAAAAAATCGAACCAACAAGCTACTCTTCCAGTGACGCATAACTTCACTATCGCTGCTCAACAGTGGTGAAGCTTAAACTTTTCAATCAAATCAAAAGACCATGGTAGTTTTATTCTTCATCGTTCATGGAGTGTCACGACCAATGTAACAGCTTTCCCGTGCAAGGATCACGTGGCCCTCAGGCGTAAGAAACTAGTAGATCGTTCGATTCCAACTGGATATTATCACATTTATCCTAACCCGTACGTAGCATCATGAAAGAACAAATTGTAAGCACACAAACTGTGCGTGTATTATGTACAAAATGCGTTTGTATAGAAAAGAGAGGAAAAGCAAAGTAGATAATCACTTTTCTTACTATGGAAAGAAGCACCTGAGTTCGTATTTGACGGAAATCCTGAATTCGCGGAAGTTTGTACCCATGGCCAATCAAAGTAGCCGACCCCAAAAGTCCAGTTTCAGTGCTATTTAGAATTCACAATTTGCACTACATTACGTGCACATGTGCGTGTGTACGTGCGTGACTGCAAACGGTTGTGCATGTGCATGAACGCCTGTAAAATCTGGACAGGTAAGTTGTATTTTTTGTCCCTCTGATTTTTTTTATTTGGGCGGAGAGGAGTGAACATCCAATCCAATTTGGACGAATTAATGTAGAAAATCAAAAGCCGAAATCATTTACCTCAACTTTAACTCGAATTTTGCTAAAGTTGAACTTCATTGAAAGATCCTCGCATCGTACCAGATGTCCAAGACTTCCACGGCGAATTGCCCAATAAGGGCGACGAAATCGACGACGGCACAATCGAGCGTAGCGCTCCGTCCAAAAGTGCACATGCAAAGCATCCGGAATCAAATGGGCATTCTCAATACACAAGAGCGATATGAAATGAAAATCCGATCGATATAATCCCGGCGAATAGCTAACAGACAACGAGCGAATTTCACACTGTGTATCCCGAAATGCCGTGTACGCAAGCAGATGAATGTAATCCGCAAAAAAACATCGGTAAGTCTCATCCACACAGCCGGGAGAAAATACCCATGGGCGACGGCAGTCCACTCCCAAATACCGTCCATGATCCGCAGACAGCCAGAAGGGATGAATGAAATTAGAGTAGAAATAAATAGCTTGCAGAACCAACCCAGTCACCGCCAATCCGGCCCAGCTCAACACAGACATATTCAGTACGAATGTTGTCTGAAGGGTGCATATGGAAACATGCTTCCGAACACTGCCGTGCAATTCGCAGTGAAACAATGCGGCGAACGGAGCCCCGTGATGCACACCAATTAGAATAACCAAAGTGATCAGTGTGATTGTTTGAAAAACCCCCAAAACCGCATGTTTTGTCAGGTAGCGACGCCAATAGAAATCCGTGTTTTGCCAAGCACTCAAGTAGGTATTCAAAGACCAGTCAGCATGGCAGGCCTGGAAACATGGTAAGTCGAGCAGACCGGGAGCAGAAAAATCCGCATCGCCGCAGCCAAGAGCAACCGGTGTGGAGGCGGGTCCAATTGGATTGTTCACAAAAAGACCGCATCGATGGGTCGTAGGCAGACTGGCTATCTGTGGAGGAACAGCTGGAGTCACTAGGGGAACTTGAACTACAGTTGGCGCCGGCGTATCCGACAGCAGGGTATTCGCACCGAGTGTGGCAGCAGTGGTGCCTCCGCTGTGGACATCATTGGACCAGTATACTTGATGCGGTACTTGGCCACCGACTGGAACACGTACGGCTGCATTTGTCTGTGTACCAGCACCCTGAGGCATCGTAGATCCGGGAGACAGAAGCGTATTTGCCGGGACTGCACTGTTTACAGACTGGGCTGATACAGATTGAAGGTATTGGAGTTCCTGCCCCACGGCGCGGCGAAAACTGTGCATCTCGGAACGCACGAGACACATATCTCTTCGTGCGTTACGATCGATGGCACGTCGGTAAATAAAATGAGGTACTACCATGATTAGAGCTGTGATAAGCAAAACGAATGGATAGCACTCGTGCTGTAACTGCATGGAGCCGGTGGTATCCCACAGTGGTTCACTTCGAACCAAACCCTTAAGTACTTGTGAACTTAGATGCAATCCACATGCCTGGTCAACGAAATTAGATTTCATGGTAATTTCGGAGTTGGACTCATGTGGAACACAACGTGCGACTCCGGATACGGCATGAAGCACAAGAATAGCAACTGCCTGACCCATCGGGATGAAAACGGTCAACCATAGCATAATTCGATCCAACCAGAATTGTGTTTCGAATCGTGGATACACGTATGCAACCAGTCCCGCGCTGGTATATACGTCCGGATTACTTGATGTGCTAAATTCTCGGGTTGCTCTTTGCGAATGCATGGCACAGAAAGAGGGCATTTGGGTTTGTGGCAACTTCGTGGTTAGAAGATTGGTTGTCACCGGAGGGTTACTGTAAAATTCAATCGATAAGTCTGTGGAATCTGTGTTCGGTTGCGCTTGTTCACCAGCAAACCAAACAGTTTGGCCCCCTCCCAATGGTGATGACGGACGAACGGGAAACTGACCGGTAGATGTGGCACGAAAGTTTACATGACATAAGTTCGGTGCAATATCGGTGGGACTCAGGATCATCAGTCGACTACGGATGGAATCGGCGATGAAATCGAGCCCATTGATTGATCGCAGTTGCTCGGCATGATAGAAAGCCTCCGTTCGTGTCAGTTCTGTCGCTATAGCACGTTTCCCCTGTTCGGATGGTTTCGTTAGCGCCGATTGGTTGATCTGTGATGGACACTAGCCGTTCCGGTCAAAACAAGGTGATTGGTTGATAGCTTCAGCAGTCGGCTGTTTGAAGAGTGATGACAGACATGTGCAGACACAAGCCGTCTGTTGTGATGGCGATTGGTGGTCACCTCAACCTAGATACACCTCGCGTTACGAGGACATGCGTGAAAGGGTGAGGAAATCTGAGCACGCATTGATTTACCATGGAAGCTTTTCAGACTCGCGAGTGGTCCTGAATTTTGGAGAACCACTTCTCTCGACGGATGCACTCGGGGTCAATACAGAAACCGCTTCTCTGAGTTTTCAAAGAATGGTGCATCTATCGCAGCCCCATTCTGCGGTAGAACATGAAAGTCTGAACGAAGTTTTATGACCCAGTTTGAGTAATTGCCCATTTTCCTTATACTCGGAACTTCTGTTCCACACAACCAAGGTTCCTTGTTCAAGGACGATAGCGAGGTGCTAACATCAGAGTCAATAAAACTCCTCCCCGTTTAATCTGTGAAAGGGGCCAGATTTCTAAGGTTGAATGTGAATCGTTGATTTTACCCATATACAGGATAGGTGATAGGCCCTCTTGTGAAAATCCCAGAGGTCGGCGGTGGCCAAGCGAATGAGGTCACGGCGTTTGGACGGGAAGGTCGTGGGTTCGAATCCTCCCACCGCCGGTCAACTCACCCCCCCCCCACGTTGGCAGCCCTCTGCTGGCCGCGACCCCCTTCGTGAAAAGTGATATACATTGTTGTTTCATTAATAAAGGAAGTAAAAGATAGAAAAAGAGCAGTTAGCTTGGTAACTATCGCATCCGAACAGTCCCCTGGGAATAAGCTCTCTCGGTTTTCTGGTATTCGGGTATGGCGTAGGCATGGGAATCATGCAGGTTTCCGACCCGGTCAAAGTTGTCCTGACCAAAAATTAATTCTGCGACAAATCTTAAAATGTAGACACGTGCCACAGACACACGGATTCTCTCTTTCTTGATCTGAAAACGGCATTCAGCTAACCTGACCATATGGTTCTGTGGTGCTGTCTCTCACAGAAGGATTTATCACAAATGTCCGGTTCTCTTTTGGAACCATTGTGCTTGAGCAGTTAAAAACGATACCTCGCTTATGGTGACGTTTCGCCCCAGTCCGCCACTTTCGTTCTTACATTTTAACTTTGTAATTTAGGTGATTATGAAATTAACCATATCCTGTTATGAGGTGAGTGACATTATTGTTCCCTCAAACAGAAAACTGTCTGATATGAAATGTGCGGATAATGTTGTGTCAAGTGATTCGGAAACAATTTGTGATCACCTTGGCCACAGTGTAACTATTATTGGGTACGTTCCTCATCCTCGGGGTGCAGATTGCTGTAGCTGGACTGTATTGGCTTGAAGTCGAACTTTGTTCTCGCAGAGAAAGAATTTGGTGAAATTGACAAGTTTAATTACCTGGCTAGTTGCATCTGGCTAGGCGGTCGTATATCACATGAAGTGTCGTCTAGTATGCTGAAGGTTTGATTAGGGTTTATCAATTTCATATACCTTTGGAATCGAACCAAAGGTCTAACTTTCGATGCAGCACTAAGATCCATCCTACTGTACGGAACAGAAACCTGAACTTTGAGACCAAAAGGTATGCGAAGACTTCCCGTATTTGGACACCGTAATATTCGTAGAATGCAGTTATATTTAACGTAATTAGTATTTGGGTTCAACCTTTAGAAGAAGCACTGAACATAAACAAAACTGCCTGGAACATATTTTGTGCATATTCACAGGACACAAGCCTCGCTTCAGGCTGTTATCTGCGTCAGATACTAGTGGGACGAACGTTGGAGGGGGGCAGGTTAGTCGTTAACATTCCAAAAAGTTATAAAAACCTTTTGTGGAAGCGTTAACCACTGGATTGGCCCGTGCATATCCAGTTTCACTAGCGGATTGGGGTCTATGAAAGTCCGAAAACGATGTTTGGGGACAATAAATAATGTGGCTCATTGCCACAGACAGTGACGTTCTTATATTAGAAATCTGTCTGTTTCCATGTGCTTGTTCAAACTAATTTTTCACCACTTCTCGGTCTTTTTTCCTCTTTTAAGTGGACATAGACGTGCGGCAAAAACGAAATGAAATGATACACTTCTTCAGGGCATTAATTTTGCTCGCCAGTCGCCTTGAACATAATACATATATTGAAGAAACACCGCCTATTCCGTTGTGGAAGGAATTCGAAACCCTATTATTCCAACAACTTAAACTGTTTGAGAGGAACTCATCACTTCTCTATTGGTTAGGCTCGACAGCGTGTGAATGCACAGTAGTCCTAGCGGGCCTAATTTTCCAGCTGCTCAGTTCAGGTGAATCAAGCACATCGGCATGTTCGTTTGAGGGTTTGACTGTGAGACCAATGCACGTATTCAGACAGAATGTTAAATATATATATGCATATGGCAAAGTCGATGAACAAAAGCGTCCTCGTTACCTGTTAAATTGTAGTTTCGCGAAAGCAACCCAAAGGAAAGAAGGTATCGTCCTCCGGTATCGAACCACTTTTCCTGGCATATTCGGTAAAGGGTATCCAATTCCATGTTATATAAATAACCCCGAACACATGATATCCAAAGCCTGCTCCTATTGTGTATCGATCAGATCCAAATATTTCTCGGTCCAATATTTAAGGGAACTGTGTATTTAACCCTGAGTATATTCATAACAGACACAGTGCATCAGTGTAATGGAAAGGGCATGCCCCATAGCTAATAGGAACCAGTGCAGGGAGGACATATTTGACAACTATGACCCTGAAAATTGGGACGGTAAAGA
>LUCM01000769.1:279119-331656 GCA_008360955.1 Fasciolopsis buskii | reverse complement strand
TAGATGCACACACACACATCCTTCCTTTCTTCCTTACCTATTTGCATATATATATATATATATATATATATATATATATATATGCAAATAGGTAAGGAAGAAAGGAAGGATGTGTGTGTGTGCATCTATGTTCGTCCTCAATGTTAGTAGCCAAAGTCAGTCAACCAGTCAAGGATTCGGAAGTGGATAAACTTTTATTCGTCTTCCGAACCAATATATTTTCTTACAGTTTTCTTGAATGACTCTTATCGCAATCTTTTGTTACCACTCTGAGCCAGCAAACTCCTCATTGGGATCAGCCGTGAATGAAAACACAGACTTTCGATACTAGAACTTTGTACCAATATGAACCAAACAAAATCCTCCTAGTTGTGTACACTGTCGGTACAAGGTGGTTCACACGAGAATATTCGCTGTTCCAACATAACATGGTGACCCGATTGCTCTGTGGCGCGGCTAGAACAGACTACGCTTTATGAAAAAAACAGTGCAAGTATGAATTTCATGAGGACTGGTGACAAGTACGGAAGTTCCAAAATAGCCACTGATAATGATGCCCATTACGCATCTGACATCCCAGAAAGTCAGTTTTGAATCGCAGACTCGGTATTCCCTTTTATGGCAGACAGTTGTTCATTGTCCTAAGGCTCGTTCCCGCCCCTCACCTATTAAAACCTTATGTGGTTCTGTGTTAATCCAGGTTTTAGGGTCACGGTTCGCGGTTCCCATCTCCCCTGGACTTTGTATGGAGCATGCTGTTTTAACTGCACGCATGCTTAGTGGATGTGATGGGAAATGAGTGACGCCTTTTGCTATTACTGTTGGTGTATTCTACTGCCTCAGTTCTCAGTTGTGTATAAGCGCACTCGAGACAATTTTATGAGATACGTTAAGTCCGTCTTCCCCAAACAACAAAAATTCAAAGAATGGTATTCGTGTTTCACATGCATATAGAAAGTGGTAAGCTCGAAGCTTATAGACAGACAATGAATAGGATGAACGTATTGCAACATCATTTCGCCGACAACATAGCTAGCGAGCTTGGACTGTTGCGGGCCTGGTTATTCCGAACGTCGGGAGAAGTCTCATTGGATCCCGCCTGACAACCCTCACAGCAGAGCTACGTGCTTCGTGCTAATAAGAGAACAAAGCGTGAAACGACAAAATTATAGGGCTGCCTCAGCTCCACTGCCATAGTTACTAGTTCGGATAGTGTCTAACCAACATTCTATTCGTGGATCTCAGTATACATTTAATCAGTGCTTAGAAAAAGATCAGCTGTATTGCATTTCATTGTATTGCAATGTATTGAACTACATTGTGTTGTGTTGTATTGCATTGTATTGCATTATATTGTATTGCAGTGCATTGTACTGTACTGCACCGTTTTATTGTGTTGTGTTGTAGTTTATTGCGCTGTATTGTATTGTCTTATATTGTGTAACAGACTTCCGTAAGTTAAGAAACTTGCATTTACGATTAATCTTTAATCATTATTCATCTAGTTTCGCCTAGTGGCAGTTGCCAGCTTATTGTGACCGGCAATTCATGGTAGTACACCTGACGAGTAGAAGGTTATAAATTCCATTTCAACTTAGACCACAGATTGGCCGTTGCTTAAAATTTACCCCCAAGGAACAGTAGTCGGCATGTTAGTGTATGTAAAGTGGTATTAGCGCTGCCATCTATATGGCATCTTCTTTCAATATTTAGATCAATTTCTGGAGTAGAGCTGTTCCAGCGTACGACTAGAGACAACCACAACTGTTATCCTGTCTGTGACTGTTGGCTGCAAACCATGAGCCCTTTTCAGATGCGTAACAGTTCTTAACGAAACACTAACGCAGTCATATCTTTCAACGAGGACATGGACGTGAAGCTTCCATTTCGGAAACAAAGCAAATCGTTCTGCGGTCGTCTTACCTTGTCAGTGTTTTCGGACCGACCACTGACTTCTTAGGAGCGCATTGTGCACCAGATTTTAGGTATCGTAAGAAAACGTTTCTCACTCCTTTCCACTTTCGGTGTGACATTAGGAAGACAAAATTTGGTATATGTTGTGCGAGGAGTACAAAAGCAGTCGATACGGATGAAGGCCATCTGGTGTGGACAGACAATCAGGACACATTGGGTGTTCTATCGTGCATGATTCATTTGATTTCTGCTACCCATGTCACGTTCATATTCAAATACATAAGCAAAACCAATCAACTTGACCTTAGGCCTAGTAACCTGCCCGGTTTTGCAAAATTGTTGGTTTAACAGAGCAGCCTAATCGGAGAACTTGCAGCACTTTTGCTTCCCCTTCCATCATTTTATCTCTATTGAACATGCAGCATGCAGTATGTAGTTTTGTTTTGAAAGTCCCTAGGATGCATTT
This sequence comes from Fasciolopsis buskii, assembly GCA_008360955.1. Taxonomy (NCBI): domain Eukaryota; kingdom Metazoa; phylum Platyhelminthes; class Trematoda; order Plagiorchiida; family Fasciolidae; genus Fasciolopsis; species Fasciolopsis buskii. The sequence continues at coordinate 329,276 of LUCM01000769.1, read as the reverse complement.
GACCGTTCTGACCAGATACTGATTTCATAGAGAATTTTAAGTGAACCCTAGGTTGTCAGTAGTCCACACGGAAAGGTTCGGAAGAGTACGAAAGCTTAGCTCAAACGATCGAGAAGTATCTTAACCGTAGAACCCACATTTTTCGATAATGATTATCCCCATCCTACGGGCTACACACAATTCAAGTTTTCTTGCTTTTCCAGGGATTACGGACCCATAAAACAATACTCTGAGTCACTACTAACGTCAATTTTCAAGGTCGATATGACAAAACGGTCTGATCGTAGAATCACTTGAACTCTAAAACAGACAAACTGTCGACAGTAGATCAATTCGGAATGCACCCATTTTAATTTTTGCGGACAGAAGGGCACGTGACCACAAGAGTGACCCCATGAATTTACTGTCATTACCTGCAAAACCAGATTTAACACCCAGGTAGAACGTGTGTCAAGGTCATGTGACAAGGTGGTCTGAATGCGCCCATAACTGTTGGTAAGACGAAACACAGCTCCAACAGCATTATTAGTCAGGTAACCCCAATTTTGGACAAGCATTCGTGCGTCCAAGACCGCGATCCTCCGGGAGTGTCATTAACGAGACCTGTTGCAATTTCCCAGATAATCCAGGTAACGTAATTCGATTGATTTTACGTTGCTAGCCCCCGAAATCAATAATTTTGGGGCATAAAGGCTACAAAAATGCGATCTAAAAATCACCTCGCTAGTATGGCCACCACTGTAGAGCACGCTACCTCTAGGGCTACATCATATCCAACGAGTTGTGAATCACGATGGGAAGAACCTGAGTTGCAGACAAATGGTGTCGGCCTGAATCGGTTCTGTTTTATTTCTGATCACGGCAAAGCAACAAAATGGCCAATGATCCTATCAGCTGTTAAAAGGAAGCTAAATTGTTTTATCGTGGTTCAGGATCAACAGACGGAATATATTTAATTTAAATAAATTGCTCAAAATCAAGTGACACCTCGTGAGTGAGTCTAGTTTTGCCAGTGGCCATACAACCATGCAACCGAAACACAAAATCGATTAGCTAAAAATAGGAGATTCCCAAAACCCAGGATAACATCAGATTACAGAACCATTTTCGACTTTATAAATGTAGTGTTAAAATGTTCTGTTCTAAAATGGCTTGATCGATACGGCGAAGTAGGATCTCTTTGTGATGAGCCTATATTCAAACAACGCGATGTACTTCGGTAAGGCTGCGTTGCCTGTCTCAACTATAATCAACCAAGCAGAACCGTAGCGGGTCATGAACAGGAAAGGCAATCATTCTCCTACTTTTGTTGGATAGAAATGTTTGTGCGTCATATATATATATATATATTTTTTTTTAGAGTTGAGAAGGCGTACACTGAGTTAATACGTTTATCGTGACGTTTCAATCCAAACTAGGACTCGTTGTCAAACGTTTGACAGCGAGTCCTAGTTTGGATCGAAACGTCACGATAAACGTATTAACTCAGTGTACGCCTTCTCAACTCTAAAAATATGCAACCTGAGCTGCAGATATTTTCACTCATATATATATATATATATATATATATATATATATATATATATATATATGAAAGTAAGTTTGGAAAGAGGTATTTCCACCATTACCCAACACATCAGTCAGCATGGTGGAATTTCAGCGATTCTGTCAAACGAACAAACGATGAGCGGGACCTTGTCGCATCAAACTAAATACAGAATTCATAACGCCTAATGAGTATGACTTAGAGACTTAAGAATTTTCGTAAAGAAGTTCGTGCAATCAAATACAGACGCGGTGCGCAACATTTGACTGGCTGCGCTACAATTCCGTCATTCTACTTCGTTCTTTTGTTGTCGGATATTTCGTTCTTTTCTGTTCTCCGTTCGACCCTACAATCGCTCGGAATTACTCTGTTCAAAAACCGTATCGCTCCTCAACATATACTGGAATCCCGTATTGCTGCACGTCAACGATCTTCTCACTGATCTAGAAGAGGCACTCGTGCTGGCTGGCAGGCAGCTCTTCTAGCCAAGATGTCTATTCCGTCTTTGGTGAATACCAACATTCGCCCTCCGTTTATGAAAATTCCGGATCTCTCTCACACACTTCAATCACAGATCCATGTTCACACGTGTCATCTGCATACAAGAATCGTGGCTGAACCCGGATATAGCTGATCCACTCGTGTCGATAGACAGCTTCAGACTAAATCGACAGGATAGAGTTTCGAACAAGAAGACTGGAGGCGGTGTTGCAACATACATTAACTCCTGGTCTGGCAAGTCCGAAGTTGTTTATACGTACTCTCTCAATGAAATTGACTGTCTCGTGACACAGTGTCATCCCAGGTTTTCTCGATATAACAGCGCTATCATAACGAATTTATACATTGCCCCCTTCAGCTGGCAACAAAATATCGCACTGTGTTTGACTTGACTGATCACTGCGTTTTTCCCACCATAGGCGGTTCCATTTTGGATGTAGTTATTAGCAACCACCCCGATTTATTTGCCCTGAAACTGAGCACTCCTATTTTAAGTACAATACAATACAATACAACACATTACAATACAATACAATACAATACAACACAATGCAATGCAATCTAATGCAATACAATACAATACAGAGACATCCTTGGATAGTACAGACAATTTTATCCCGAAATTGCAACCGTCGACTAAGTTCATACTGGGTTACCGTAAGTCACATTCTTGAGTTACGCAATTGACACGTGATGTGCCTGTTTACGAAATGCACATGTTTATTCAACTCTAGCGGAAGGTCAACTGCAAAATATTAAGTTACGGATCTACACAAAAGAGCACCACAAATTACGGCACTGAGCCATATAACCTATTTTCTCCCGCCATCGCTCGGTGGGATCTCGTGAATCCTAACCCGTTAGTCGAACAGCACCTACACGGCCGAGTCCACTGGTTTTCATACTTTCCCCTCGTCATCGACAGGCCACCCCAAACCATCCTCCAACCATTACCTGCCTCGTAGAACAGCGTACAATGAGGCAGTCGTTTTGCTGGCGTGCGCTGAACATCTCCCGAACACCTAGCCTATTTTTATTAAGTGTTTATTAAAAAGAGTGAATCCTAGGAAGGAGTACCTTAGGCCTAAAACTACGGATTACTGAAAAAATTCTCCCTCCATTTTCTATTAATACTGTGAAGACAACGGTTTTCAAACACCGGAATTCCCCACATATCTTCTGCTCTTAATGGCCGTGTTTCGGAGCGGCAGTGGAACGCCGACCCTACTGCTGCTGTATATGCTCGCCTTTCGATGAGTAACCGGATGCAACGCCGACGCCACGGATACTTCAACTTAGTGAATCTCATTCGGAAGAAACGCTACCAAACGACAGTCAAAGGCTACTAAGTGATAGCGAGTTGTTGCTAAGCGACAAAAAGGCGTAGTTGTAATTATCCAATCAACGCGATCTTGTTCTGGCAAACCATGAACTTCATGTTGTTAGATCTGCTGACAAATACTAATCAAGCCCAGAAAATTTCCGTGAGAATATTAAAATGAAGCGGAAGGTATCAGTCTGTTTCTAACTTGTGATTGGGCGGATCCTGTTTAGGTCTCCGGTGTTACAGGTTGCTTACTTTACTGGATTGAAACTTCTCTGGCGAAATCATACATAATGAGTTGCATAAAACTATTTGTTTGTTGTTTTAATGTAATGTGGTCAAATGTAACCACGTTGTCGTTCCGAAGATAGTCAATTGCTCAATTGCTGATTAATCGGTTTGATGCTGTATTGGTCGGGGGGGGGGGTGATCCCCGCTTTTAGAAGTCACCAAATATTCAGCTGAATCTGAGAGGGGATAGACCCTAGTAAGATAGTCTTGGTTGTCTGCCGTTTTTTAGGGTTCACACGAACGTGTTCGTGGAGATTTATTCTGTTCATTTCAACAGTTTCGTCCTGTGTTGAGCGGCGCCACATGGTGCGATCTACTTGGACTAAGCTAAGGTGCCAATTTTCGATCACTGTGGCATTCGGCTTTCCCAGTGCAAAAAGCAGAAAAACCTACGTTATGTAAGGCACAGGTTGTGATCAGTCTGACTCAGTCAATGGGATCAGAAGTACCTGGTCGCCGTACATTCTACAGATAATCCACCAAACAATTATGGACAAAATGGGACTGCCTACGAAGTCCGTGGTCTGCAGGGAGCCAAAATGGATCGAACCTTTTCTATAGTAAACCAGCACTGAAGTGGACCAATGTGTACAGTCATTCGGCTAATGGTACACGTCAAGGTGGGAGTGTAGTGCTTTTTACTGAAACTGATAGCTGTAATCGCGATCTATCTCGATGAAGCATGGACACGAATATCCGAAAAAGTAACATAATAGCTCCGACTCCGACTATGCGACGGAAGACAACAAGAAACCGCTTTAGGGTTTACTTATTATGCACATGGCCGGTTTGCACATTCAAACGGGAGCTGAGTAAACATTTAAAGCACTTATATTAGCACTCAAACATTCAACTGCACACATTCTGGATTAGGAAGCTGGTCATTTTGGTCAATCGAATTCAGACAAAGGGGAAGTCGCATGCACATGAAACCAACTTCCCGAATCTGATTGCATTGGAACTATTTAATGTTCCCGGTTGAAGCGATGGACAGCTGGATCTGGTGTATCGCAGCAGCTGTTTTTAAATGGCGATGCAAGCATCCTAGACTGGTTTCGCGTACAATAAACTTGTCCACCTCTAGTCAGGCAGGCTTATTCGCACTCACCTGTGAATGAGCGGGCTCAATCAATCATCTTGTACGAACTTTGTAAGACGATTAGGATTCCCGGTCACTTTTCTCGATTTGTCGAAGTCTTGATAGGTTCAATAAAGAAGGCTGGACGACTGCCACTTACCACCCGATCAGGTCGCTTATTTTTCCGAGGACTACTTGTGTTTGTTTTCCATGCTTTTTCGAATAAATTTCCGACTAGGCCAGGTTCGTCTCTCGATGAAATGAAAGGGTCGGATTTCAAACCACTCCCCTTAATACGTGCTCTCCAGTCAACAAGAAACTGCTATCCAAAAATTTGATTCGATTCCAAGATTTATTTTGTCGTGTTAGAGGTGTTTTTACCACGGTGTTGGAGATTCACGTAATGGATGAAATTATTCATTTATTCAACTTGTCTGTTCAGTTATTGCTCGAGGTGAGTAACAATGACATCTCCCGGGGTGAGACCTAAATGAAACTCAGGACGACACAGTAAGTTGAGGGGTAAGGTCGTACACCAAATATCAGATTTAAAGGATTCACTAAGGGTTATTGTTCGACTGTGGAAATGGATATCAGCAGGAGCCTGTGCAACTAAGAAAGTTACCATGATGATCACTTGCCGATGTAATCGACATACAAAGAAATGTATAAGGACGTTCGAGGATTTCGAAGAATATATTTGTCAAAAGCAGCACTGCCAATACAGGCACTAACAAGCCACTGTATCGGCTACAACGGGGAGTCTTTCTCAGCAGAGTTTCTTAACCGACTCTTCCTTGTGCCTTTAGGTTTGAATGGAGGGATTTCTACTATTCCATAATGACTTACAATTGGCCCGACAACAGAGAAGAAAAACTCTAAATTGATACTATTCATCTTTACCCAGTAGGCTACTCGGGCTGCTCTTCACGGCCGACTCAAAATTAACGCCGAATTCGGTCATTAGAGTCCCATGCAAACAAGTCGGTCGGCATCTCAGACAGAAAACATGCAAGACTTAGTGGCCCAATTCAGCGGCGCTGCTGATATCCCCATATCAGGCTCTGGTTACGGAAATGGGGATTTACATAGGCCCCATGTACAACAAACTTTCAGTTTATTAGAATAGCCGGCCAGTCAGTCATCTGAAGCATATTCGTTGTAGTACTGTCACACTTTATTATATGTTTTGGGCATTTTTCGGGTCCATTGGCCCACTGATCTTGTTTTGAATGAATAACATTAAGTAAGGTATACACTAACCATGCAGCATAAGAATAAACCCCGCTTTCTCGCCTATGAAACCGAAGCAGGATGAGAGATAAAAAAAGGTTTGGCTGTCTAAAGTCCTAGAAAGAAACCGACTAGCTTAACGACTAAGCTTGTCGATATCTCATGATAATAAGCAGGTTAGTAAATGGGGAAATACTCATCTTTTTCATCTTTTATCTTTTACTTCCTTTATTAATGAACCAACAATGTACATCAATTATCCGGAAGGGGACCGCAGCCCGCAAGGGGTTGCCAAGTGGGAAGTTGACCAGCTGTGGGAGAATTCGAACCCGCTACCTTCACGTCCAAACGTCACGACCTTATCTATTTGGCCACCACCAGCCACTAACGTTCAGTACCTACCAACTCGGGTCACCCAATAAACAATCTGCCAAGCCAGTCGGTACCACAATGCCCCAGTTTGAAGGTCGTGATGGTTCGAATCTTCTCACCATCAATCGAGTTATTCACAGGGCAGCTATCGGTTGGCAGCAGACCCATTCCTGAACATGATGTGCATTATCCTTTCATCAGCAAGAAGAGTAAAAGCTAAAAGTTTAGAAGAGTAGATGATGCCATCAATTTAAGAGTAGGCAGCAGATGACGCGAAGTGAAATCCATGTTGTTCTCGCAATATAAAATGTCATCGTTTGTATTGACATTGAGAGGAAGAACTTGTACGAATAACAGTCACTATCTCACAGCACACTTGAAATGAGTATGCATCTCTATTTTCGCCGCTGAAGCTCATGCGGATGAATAATTCGAAAAGTTCTAATCACCCTGTCATACTAACAAGCACGTCACAAGTTCGGCACACGGTGTTTGTTGGGTCATTGTTGGCCCGAATCTGGTTGCTATCCTCGTCGCGATTCAGCCAGTCTGCATCGTACCGACCAAGCATTGGTAAGCAGCAAAACCAGACAGAGGATCTTCATAACATTTTTGGCTTTGGCTATGGATTTTACAATCAGTAACCTCACACCAGACTGACCTAGTTTTGGCATCTACCTCATATCATCGTCCACTGAAAGGCGAATAGCAAAACGGGGTACCGAAAGATCAACTACAACGTAATAAGTTCATATATATATATATATATATATATATATATATATATACGGCATCAAAGCAACAACACGTAGACAGAATTATACATAAAGAGAGGGTAAAAATAATAATGGTAATAATAACAACCAACCACAAACCGTTTGTTTCTTTATGTTTTCCCCTTAGGCATGTTGGCATTTTTTGGTGATTTCGGAGTTCAATAAAGGGGTACGAGTTCTACAAACAGGTGAAATAGCATTCGCACCACCGACTGTGGTTCTGAGCCATAACTCAGTTATTTCAGCCAACAGCAGTCCCCATTTCTTGTGCTCCAAATACGAAGGCGCAAAGCATCAACCAAGGCCAAAACCGAAGCTAACTTCTTCATGCTTCTACGCCAAGTCATAACCTGACCGCTGAGTCGCTTCTTCCAGTCTTGCCCAGCATGGGCAAAAACAGAACGAAAAGGTAGACAATAAGCAGACATACGCAATACATGTCCAAGCCACCGAAGGTGACGGAGAACGATTATCTTAGGCAAAGAGCGACTGTCTGCACCTAACGCACGACCACGCACCTCGTCATTGCTGACCCGATTCTCCCACCAGACACGAACAATACTTCGGAGACATCGGTGCTCGAATACAGAAAGTTGCCGGATAGCCTCAAGGCGGATAGGCCAAGTCTCGCAACCGTTATATAGGATACCATGAACTGTTGCATTGTATAATCTTCCCTTGAGAGAAAGCCGGATATCATGGAGGTGCCACAAGTGTTGCAGGTTCTCGAAAGTTGCTCTGGCTTTCACAATTCGTGATGCGATCTCCGCCCTGACGCATCCGCCGAGCGTGATCAGGCTCCCGAGGTACTTGAAGCTATTGACTACCTCTAACCGATCACCAAAAAGGATGAGTTCAAGCACAAGCTCCTCTCAGTCTTGAAGAGATACCTTGGATTTTGAACGTACAAAGCATATACTATACCTAGATACCTCAATCGCCAAACAGTCCAATGCGCATTGAATTGCCTGTGCATCGTCACTCAGCAAAGCGATATTATCTGCATATACTAACTCAAAAGCTCTGTTCTGTGAGCGGAGTCTGATTCCATCGTCTAAAAGATCAAATAAATTGTTGTTTTCAAAAATTTGAAACCTCAATGTGAGCTGCAAATCAACAGTATTCAAAATTATTTTGGAAGCGTTCTGTAGAACACTTTTTAAGACGGAGCTGGATAGAAAGGTGGATATAGGGTATATTTTTTTTACTTAACGCGAGGAGACGAAAAATATCGAGAGCTGGCCATAGGCTCTAACCCGTCCAGACCGTGAGGAAAGCTTTCGAAGCAAAAACACCGCCGTCTGAGGCACTGATCCATATCGCTTATTGTCCCCAACCGTCAAATGAAGGGAACTCATGAACCCAAACTCGGTAGTCCAACAGCAACTACACGAGGCAGTCCGCCAGTCGTACCATCAACTGACCACGCCTTCAGCTAACATCTGCCTCGCAGAACAGCGTATAGCAATGTGTGCGTCTTGGGGGCATGCGTCAAACATGTCCCAAAGGTCGCTTTCTATTCTATAGATTGAATACTATGGCTCCCATTTACAAACCTCGTACATCGCAGAAATGCTGTGATAATCAACAGCCTGATCTGCAGGTACAGACAGAAAAGACCTGATGTGGGTAGGAAAGAGTAGAATGGAAATAGCGATTGTTCATCTCTCGATCGTTACATGTCTCAGTTTCTTTCACACTAAAATTTCCTGATCGGTGGATGAGTCAGTTCATGGCCTCGTTTCTCTCTACCGTGAGTAACTCATAACTGGACGATTTTCGTTCATGTAAACCATGAAATTGGCATTGGAAGAATTTTGTTCCCCAGACTTGATGGACCTTGCAAAAACGATGCATTAGAACAGAAGTCGGTAATTAATATAAATTAGCGTATAGTTTTACTAAACGAACACCTAAATAACATGAGAATGTAGATGTATGTTGGATTCACATCCAGAAGTCCTTAGAACACTCTTCTTAAGACGACAATAACAGTTCAGTAATTTGCAACAGTAGTGGAGTTATTGCTATTTTTAAAGGATTTCTGAAGCAACATTACCACCCAAAATCACCAGTAAGAAACCGATAAAGTACCGTACTTTCCAGCATCAGTGCATATCTGATTACCAGTGATTGCCAGGGCATATCTACCCAGCCTGAACTGAAACTAGAAAGTACGACAAACTGTGAGTCAGACGTCTTAGACATTATCTTAGCCCGGGGAGGCTCTCACTGGGTTATCGAAAATCACTACCGCATTATGTATCATCCTTGCGGCTCACTTAATTTTATAAGTGTCGGGTTTTTGCTCCCCATATGATCGAACTGTAGGTGGTGGATGGCTTCTCTGTAAGAAATTAACACATCACCAACGAGTATACAGTGTGTTGCGACTTTAAGCCTTCAGATAAGCTATCCATGACCTAGAGTTCAACCGTCCAGCAAGCAAAAGTCTCAGGCCTACAAGACACGGTGACAGGTAAGAATGCCGCATTGTGTCCTGCCGATGATTGGTAAGCCCGGTTCGTTTACTGACTAAGGAGTTCGAATCGCAATTGTACCGATTCGAGCGGGCTGGGTATGCACTGCTGATGGTTCCTAACATGGGGATGAAACAGCGACACATTGCTTCCAGCCTTCCTGAAGACGAGTCTAACAGACAAGCTAACTGGCAAGGATCAGTACATCGTCATTCCGTGCATCCTTTCAGCATCCAAACTAACCTTTACCTGAAAACCGGACGGGATAAACTTCACACTAATGAAACCCAAATTCAGCGTTCTTTGAGAATAAACAAGCAGCTGGTTACCTCAATCCAGTACACTCATCACAAATTGTGGTTTGGCTGTGGGATTGAAAAGCACTCAGATCGATAATAACGTGAGGTCTTAATATAAAACTTCAGTCCGAGCACGAAAAACCATTAAATCATTCATTCGGAGGCCATTTTGCTTATTTACACTGTAGTGATTAGCCATTCCCCTTTACGAGTCCCAGGAAGGCAGGGAGTTGTTACTATTCAGGAACCTCCTGTACTCTGATGGCGAATGCGAATAAAATGACTTGATTTTTGGTGCATTTTAACTGTCCACATTTTGGTTCATTGTCAGGCCACATCCTTCCTTTCTGAGCAGGCCATGTGTGGGATATCAACTGGGATAGATTGTGCGAAATTGTAGACCTGTCCAGTTAAATTGCTCAGTGGGCATAAGTTTCCAAGCCTACCAAAGATCGCACCGCATGCATTCCATGAACCGACATATACCTGAGTTTGGTTATCCACTGGACATTGAATCTAAGTAATTTTCTAACCAGTTGCATAACGAATGTTTATGTTAGCCTCCTAGACCCCAGGTTGCGTCTTTGGTCGGAAATCAATCACATTTTTGGCATTTCATTGCCAGGCAAAAGGCTATGGTCACTATAATAGAGGTTACAGGAACTTGGGAAATAGCACGCACCGCTGTAGGATGATCTGAGAATCCCGCAACCCAGGGGAACTGCTGTCCGAGTGTTTAGTTCCTAATCTGTCTGGGATGGGGACTGACATGCCCGGATGTCCAATAAATCCCCGTGCAACAGGTGCCGATAAGCATAGATTTGTATCCTTCACGGGCCACCCCGGGGTGGTTTGGCATCAGCATTCCATCATCCATCCTAGACCGACACCCAAACATTAACCAACCTGGTGGAGAGAGCCGAGTATTCACCTTCGTCCTCACTCTTTATCGTGAACACTATATCCACGAGAAGTCGAGCATAGGACTTCCTCAGCAGAAGCTGTTTGAGACATACAGTCATTTGGTTGTATTTCTAGGGATATTCAGAGCTAGTGGTTAATTTCGATACTGAGACGTCCCTGACCATACCGACAAGTTTAGAGACAGGGCAAAGAAGCGATGAGAATTTGTTTGGGGGCGTTTAGCGTTATTTCTTGGGTGCAACACAGACGTGAGCTACTGTTTGTTCTAAAAATGATATATCGGGCGCCGACTGTTCCGTTATCAATAATGACACAGCTGCTTTTTGTCATGCATCCACGTGGTTGTCAGTGCGACTAAATTTGTTTCATGCGTGCTGACACGTGAATTTAGTTTGTAATAGCCACTCCAGGCTTTTTCCACTGTCGTCAAAGCGGTCAAGGTCATTTGCCTAAGCAATGCCAGCGCGAAGGATACAGGTGAGTCATGTGACCACTCTACCGCAAGGCTGTGTGAGAACTGTGGAGACCAGCGTTCTAAAGCTACAGGCAACAAACCTTTCATCTAGGAAATAACTATTGGTCAGACCATACTATTCACACACTTGTAGCTACTTCAAATCAAGCTCCATGGCTACGAAGTTTTAGAAGACTCATTGGTGGGAAGCCGAAGGTGCCCAAAGGGAACCCAAACCAGTAGTTAAAACCGAGTAACTGCCATTTTCATTGAAATTATTTAGAGATTGGTGACTTTTCCTGGCTATAACTTTGAAGAATTTCATGTAAATTCCACTGAAATCTGGCCGTCGGTTCACCCATCGGGGAAAACGCATATTTTAATCCGTTTGACTGAATTTCACTCTCCGCCAGGACATGGGCACGCAAATACACCCGAAGGGGAGACGGGACCGCACCAGTAAGGGCCGTTCACTCCCTTACCTTTTAATCCTTCAGTGTTCACCTGAGATCCTGTACACTTCGGAATGGTTTGTTTACCGGGTGCATCAGTTATGAAGTTAACCGGCAAAAAGTGACCCAGAACTAAAAACCAGAAGAAGCGAATGAGGTCAAAACAGGTTATGCGTGATAACTGGCGGTGAAAGTGAATCCCCCGGGGTAGTTGGTCACCGATTCAATAACTTGTCGCTCATAGAAATGCTGTCAGATAACGGGCAGTCTTACCTAGTACATTAGTAGAGGTGACAGGGAAAAATGGATGCCCAGAAAAATACAGTGCAGAGAAGGAAGAGAAAATCAATCTGATTATCTGAAAAAACGTTCATCACAGTGGAATTATTATGTACACCGCAACATCCAAACTGAACTGGACAGCTAATGGCAAATGCCGAGCAATATATAGCGAGGGCTTCGAGCATTGCACAACCTGGAACGAAATCCAATCGGAAATGCACTGTTTCGAAAGTAGACAGTGATATAACTTAACAGTTATCACAAAGAGTAACTTCAACAATGAGCTTCAAGCGCTGGATTATCAAGATCCTAATTAGATCACTTCCAACAGATTGCATACCAGTAGAGATAACGGGCTATCTGTTATCTTTTACTTCTTTTGTTAATGAAACCTTAATGCACACAATCTTCAGGAAGATGGTTACGGACGACAGAGGGCTACCAAGTGAGGAGGTTGATCGGTGGTGGAGTTGCTCGAACTCGCAACCCCTGCAATGAAGTTCCGTGAAGTTAATCACTTGAACACCACCGAACTATATAAACTGCAAGAAAATTCGATTAAACCACAGTTATGCACCTCATAACCGAGCACTCAAACAACGCTTTGATGTAACATCCAAGAAAGATGTTCATCGCAGCCGTTGCTGAAGTGGCCGTGGAAAAGTGTGCGCGCAATCGATGATGTGTAAGTTAAAACAAGATTAGGAATATGATGCCAAATAACATTCAAGTGTTTAACGTGAGCTTTTTCCAGAATGACATCAAAAGTGTGAAAATAGAGATGGGACACCGTCTCACAGAATCCACTGTTCTATATGCAGGTGAAAGAAATGGGTTCCAGTAGCTGGAAAACATTTACTAGTTGTTGTAAGGGTGGCCGTCCTGACAAGAAAATTCGTTAAAAGATTTCGCTTGGTCTGTAGCCGAAGAAAAAGCGAATGTGTCCCTCCCGGAAGCCGCAAGCATGCAAACTTGAAATGACGACAACGAACCAGTCAGTTTGTGTCCAAGCTTGCAGTGGACTTGCTGTAGAAGATGGTTGGCTCGGACGTTAATCAGATGCACAAACATTTCGGTTCCTGTCGTCGCGTCCTCTAGAAGACTGCTCCATCCATTGTGCATCCATCTGAAGACATTTTGTTAAAATAAGTATCGGTGAGATTCACGGCAGAGAATTTCGGTCGGCCAACCAAGGTTGGCGACAAAGTTGCGTCACGTCAGGTATTAAGGAAATATTCAAATTAGCTCACGTCAAAAAGTGCATTTTATTTATTCTTGAATCCCGAGCAGCAGGCTGTTCTGAATGTGATTTTATTTCACTGAGCAAATGTCCGTTTCTCATAGGTTCATAAAAGGGTTTTGTTTGGCACTTTTCGACTTGAGCTTCAGATTTGTTTATTGGGCTTTGCAAGTCACTGTTTGCCTAACACTGATCGAAACTTCCTTGTTGGTCGTGGAAATCGTCCACTGATTGTATTTCCCGTATTCGGTGATGGATGACGTGGGAGGATTAACCGATAATCGGAGACTGTTGTGAACCAACCATGATGATTTTCGGACGCTATTAACAATAGCATAGGAATCGAAAGTCAACCAACTCTCGTCATTCCGTCACACCTTTGGGCCGGAATTATTTCGTACTAGTGTTAGTTTTCGTTCCAGACCAATAAAAACGGGACGGATTGAGCGACGATGATGTTGAAACTGGGACGGTCCTGACTCGCAATTCCAACGCGGCGTACGAACGGTTTATTTTTAATTAGCAAACCAAATTGCACGGTGAATCATTTGAATGATTTTTGCCGTCCCATTCTCTGTTCCGTGGTTTTTTTGCAATTGCCTGAATGAGTGCTTTTTCAGGAAGCATTGAAGTTCTAAGACCTTTGACATGACAGCGGCTAGCAAATGAATGTCAGTGCTGAGACAGGATACTTTACTGCGACTAATCCTTCCGACTGATCTACTCAGCAGTGGTCGCATGAGAACGGGTGCGACCGTCGATTTAAGTTTAAAAATGATTTTTATGGTTTCAAAGTTTTGGCTTTTCAGGAAAGCCATCACAAATGGTCCCGCCAACAATTTGAAAAGTGGCAGTGGGTCTGTTGCATGGTCCATATGCAGGTATCGCTGGGTGCATTGGCCGGGCCAGACGGAAATTGCTGTCCGGGTATGGCAGAACTGATTAAACAAACCGTAGCCAACTGTATGACATCACGAGAAGTATAGTTACCCGAGGATCGTGAATTACCGCAGTGACTTTTTTGAAATCAACGCGCTAAGTAAGGAAAGACCTTCAGACAGGATCAGAAAACTGTGAGCTAAATTTTTGCTACCTGAGATTTCTATTCAGATGGTTTCCGATGGTGACCAGAGGCCCCATAACACCCAGTTTCGACAATTCTCAGAGACAGCCCTTCAGACGTCAGATTAGAGTCATCCATGGCGCAGAAGATAGCTAAGATGAGCAAACGAAGAAAACAGTTAAACAATTGGACAGCGGAAGAATAGTGATCACTTCATTATCATTTTTGGATTTCGTAATACACCATCAGTGGCTGCGGAAATGAGCCCCATGAGAAGATCGTTTGGAAGACCAACGAGAATGATATATAGGTGAGTGAAAAAGGCTTTACGGTCGGCTTATGCCAGATGGTGCAGTTTGTATTCAACCATTGGAAGCGATGGAAAAAGGCTAGTAATACCGCGTACAACAAAAACTCGTACCTGTTAATTTGCGGAGATGGTCTGGAAAGAAAGAACTGAGTTGACCCAAGAAAATCAGAGAAATATAACAGTGACAGAGGCAAGGAGGATGGAAGGAGCCACGAAAGTGAGGGACAGGAGGCCGAAGTTGACTAGCAATTGGCTGAACTTGATCGCGAAATATAATCACCGGCCGAAGAAAAGCATCCACCATCTCAACCTCGATGTGCACAAACCTATCAGCAAGGAACTCTGGGAGATAATGCTTCCAAAACGAGAAGGAAGTGTTTGATTTGATGTTCTTTCACTGGATCAATGCCGTTTTCTCAGGGGTTCATAGAAGACATTTGCTTGGCTCATTTTGACAGGGTTATCTGATCGTTATTTCAGGCTTCATAAACCACTGTATGCTCAACATTGATCGAGATTTGCCTGTTGCATTTCCGTACTGATCGACCTCAGAGATGGACCAGTTAGACTAATCAAGCATCACACGAAGTGACACAAGGACGTATAACAACGATGATGAACAGAAGACATAAACCGATTTAGAGGGAACATGTAAGTAATTCCGTGGTGATCCCACCCTTTATTCTAGGGAACACAGAATTCACCTTTCACACTCTTGCTCGTCTAGATGCGATGTCTTATTTAAGGCCAACAGTAAAAGGCAAACCTTCAAAAAAATGTTATCAAACTACCAAATGTAATCATTGCTAATGTTTAGAAGTTATACCCTTCAACTGTGACCTACGCGTTGTGCCATTTAATATTTTATCAGTTGCCAACTTTTTTGAAGATGATGTGGTACTGAACACTAAACTTTCACGAAGCTGATTTACCCATGCCCAGGTTTCTTCTGTGTTCCCAAAATGATTCTGTGAAAAAAATGGTGAGACCTGAGCTTACTAGTCACTCCTTCGTATAGGAATACGCCACCTATGAATAATATGTCCTTATTTACTGCTTGACGTGGTCACGGGGATGTCTGCCCACCGTGACGAGGATGAAATTCGCAAGGGACACTGGACATGATATGGCTGCTCGTCTTCATCCTGAAAGATCGCTCCGGTAGTTGTGCTCTAACCATGGTAAATTGGTCCGAACTAGATCTTCTATGCAAGTTTGACGAATGGCGATGCCGTTCGCATATGCCAACTCTTCTTCATTTTTCCGCAATATGGTTTCTAAATCCTTCACTGGGCCTCAATTCTGTTGTCTTTTTTGTGCCATCACATTAGAGTTTTTATTAGTTTTAGAGGCATGCTCCCAAGCTTATCTTCAACCCTAGGGGTTGTACGAGAAAAGCGCCGATTTGTGGATTTAAATGATGGATACCATGATTCATCCGTCAACGGAACCACTCGAATACCTACTGCGAACACTACTTCCAATGAAGCTGTTGCAATGGCGGAAAACTAATAAGGCTCCCTGATCGAAATCCGTGCTCGTTGAGTTGACTAGTCAATGGGAACGGAAGGCATATTTGCGTGATGGGCTACCAGCCACGTATTTCCAATGTACGGCTAGACTTGAGGGCTCTAATTCAGTATTTAGCGCGTATACCATGGGCATCATAGATAGTGTCATCTATACTTTTCAAATGATCTGATCTTTCAAGCCAGCCTGACAAAGCTCTCCCGTGCTAGGGTGAAATATGTGATAAAATTTCCTATTTGGTTAAGTTGATAGGGTGAGTCGGAAGTTGGTAGTTCTTTTCAGGATCGCGTGAAATTTGTTTCACAAAGAATACAATTGCGTTGCAGGCAGCTGAGAAGTTCGTTTTCCAAGCTGTCCTCCATCAACACTGTGCAACAAGGCTAAAAGATTATGAGTCATGACTAAAAATTTCCGTGTTAGAGACTGGTCATTATTGAGCAAATGTGAAAATTTCCATCAAAACTTTAATAAAACTCTACAATTCCGCCGGGATTCAGGACTAAGCTTTCAGTGCATTTGACCTATCCCCTTCTCAGTTGCTCTAAATAAATGAACTTGAGGTGCGTATTCTTCTCTACCGGATTGTATACACTAATATACTTAAGGGCTGTGCTTACCTAGCTTGGTTACATCTACCACATTGGTAATTTGATGGTGATAACTGTCCCGGTCGTTCCACAGGGATACTACATTTGACAATTTTCGATGGTTGAAGATTTGCCCCTCAAGTTATCCGCTCTCGAAAATCGATACCACGTGCCGGAATAGAGCCGGCCACATTCTGCTCGCCGTTGATATTCCGTATATGCAATTTTCGGATGTGATTCGTGTAATGTAACACCCAGTGCTTTACGAATTAGTATTTCAATGACTTAGCAACTAACATGATTTCGGTCACCGGATTAGGCCTCGTCGGTCACTTTCCAGTGAGAAAGCAGCATAGTTGAACAGAATCCAAATGATGTTCCGATTACTCTATACTTATTTTTGAGGTGTTACTCAGAAAAGAGAATCCACTGATTTGCGTAACACTAGGTGGTCATTCATGTTTTTCGCGTTAGACAGCCGTGTTCAGCGTCCAATGGATTGGCATGTTCCGGGTAGGTAGAAGGCCGCCAGCTTGATTCCGACTGTTGGGACCAACTATTTAGATGCTTATTGTGCAAGTGGATTTCCAATCGTTTATTACATCTCCCCCTCGTGCCATCTCAGCTACAACTGGAGACTTGCTGAAATTGCACTATACGAAATCACGTTGCCTGTCTCTCTGTTGTTTGAACATTAGCTGTTAAACCAGACAGTTAGATCATGATGAATTTGGAAATTAGTACTGAGCACAACTGAAGATGGTAATTTTTAATAGGCGAATTTGGCGTTTAGACCAGAAAAGATTTATTATCAATCGAAATGGCGTCGTCAGTGTTTTGGTCATTACACACTGAGGATGTCCTATCGATTAACGATGAAGTTTCAAGCACACGAATGAGGATCTTTTGACAGTCATTCCACGTCCAATTCATTAGCAGATCAATTTGGACTAAAAAAAGAATTACGCATCCGATGGGGGTAGGGGATGTAGTGCATGACAGATGCGTTATAACACAAAGACTTTATCTGCCAGGAATCGAACAGTGGTAACGATAAAAGTCACAAGACAGTGATACAGAATGTGTCGCCATCGTTGGAGCTTATTCCAGTCAATCGTAACAGCTGGTAACTGACAGACATCAACTCAGTTTTGTATAGAGGAATTATTTGAGTACATCGTAAAACACTGACCAGGAAGTCTGGTGGTCGCGGCTGTACGTCACAATTTCGATTTTGATGGTGTAAATGCACCGTTGTGTGGGGCGCGTACCCGGCTTCAGATGTAGCAGTAACCGAATTGATAAATATCCGAACAAAATAATCCGGAAGTGAAAAATCGCAATGAACGGATGAATAAATCGATTAATGAATGAATACAAAGCCACATGAATTTACAGAACTGTGATTGAAAAACAAAAGCACTCTAATCTATTTGCTTACGGGTCAGTTACACGTATCACATTCGCCGCACGTTCATTTAAAGTTGGGATTCTTACAATCTTTTGCCGTTAGCGTCCGAATCCTCTCAGATCTTCTTCCTGCTGTCTCTTCCGGTACGTTCTCCAATCAGGGGGCATCGAAATTATAATTAGTGTCTGGTGCAACAGCCAGCGATTTCCCTCCAGAATGACCTTCATCATTGAACTGCACCTGATAGACGTAGTGTTTGTGAGTTGAATGATCGTTCTGATGTAACCATTCGGTTTTCGTTGTTCGAAATAATAATTCCATTTGTCAGTCCTAAATCTTTCCCTCGAAGGCAACCGCCCAAGCAGCACTTTGCCCACCCTCTGCGCCCGGCAACATCTGGGCAAGAGATGGGCACATAAATATTTGGTGTTTTCTCCTAAAGCTAGTTCGGTACTACTTACTTGTAATTTTACTGGATATTTGCTGCCATTTACATAATCCAGTATGAGGTCCATTTGTTTAAGTGAATCGGGTTCTTCGTGCGCGCCGCCATTTTGGCCATCCATTTTTGTTATCGCTAACTTGTGTCCCGGTTCGTGATAATAAGTGTTGCTTCATCAGTTCCTCGTAATTTTGCTAGTTATCTTTGGCGAATTCTGGCGTAGAGGGATTTTACAAAGGTTTTTGGTATTTTTCTGTTTTTCCCTTTACTTAGGAGTGCTGTCATAATGAAAAGGCCCTTATCTCCTACATATTTCCGCAGTTTCATGTCCTCCTGCGGTAATTGTCAGTGGGGTCACACTTCGTGCATTGCAGTGACCGTTCTGTCTTATCTGACAAGTAACTTCATAGTTGGTTCTTATTTGTGGGTTAAAATCGCCAAGAAACTCTGGATTATGATGGTTTCTTGTTTGCATCAGCTGCTCTTTCACAATGAATTTCATAAGCGATTGCATAATGTTTTTCATGGCATCGCGTACAGCGCACTTGGCCGTGTATAACTGACCCATTATTATTTGTAGGTAAATAAGTAGAGTGACATCACGAGATGGTAGAGACATCGTACGAGAAAGAAAGTGCTCAGTGGCTTACTGTGTGCTGTTTGTGAGGAGACTACGCTGTGGGAACCTCTTGTTAGATATCCGATGTTAGACCAGCTGGCTCAGTTTACTGGATTTCGTTCTAAAATTGAATTCAGGAGTGGTAGTAGCTAACATTCGTTTGAACTCCCGTGATGTTGAAGTGATGACCATCGTCGTTTTCGTAGGTTCACCGTCACGTGCCTCCGAATGTTCCGTCATTTCTGAAATATCAATATCGGGACAAGGCAGTTTCAGTGAGTACAAAATTTTATTCTCAGACACTTGTAGTGCTACCGCAACGCGGTCACTAGCTGGTGCTGTGCCGTGAAATCAAAAACGGCATTCCAGGAAGAGTCAGTCTTGGGTACTGAGAGAATGATGAAACACTGGTTCAAGGATACTCTAGACCGAGATTACGAACGGAGAGTGCGCAGGTAAGCTTACTGTCACGCACTGCTTTCTTTAACTTCAATCAATTTACATGTCACTACTGTTCATGGTATGTAATTGCTTTCCCAGTAGCTCCTTCGAGTCTTCGTTAGTTTTATTGCTTGCACAAGCGGACTAAAGCTAAGGTATGAGACCCATTAAATGTTTCCTTGAATGTGCAGTCACTTTCAGTGAGGTAACCTGTGAAAACGCCATATACTAGCGGTTTCAACTGACAGTGGTTTTCTTCATTCCTTTTCAGATCTCGGAAAGAAACCATCTGAATATACGTAGTGCATTCCGAACCAAATATAACCTTTTTTATCTTTCGTAATAAATTATTTTCGTACGCCTTCATCTGATGTTCTCTATTTTTTTAATACAGTCCGACTCCCGACTGAATCGTTGTAAGTCGCTGCGCAGTAACACCATGTTTTTGGGTTTGTCGCAGGAAAAGGTTCCCAGGATGTGCGGTACTTGCTTAGGAATATTCAGCCGTTTACGGTAGGCAATGCTATCGTGGCCGTCTAACCGTTAAGAGGGTTAAAAGTCGTTGACCGGTGAGGGGTGGAGTGAGGGGGGGCGAGAGGCAGATAAGCGGTTGAGCCATTTTTCGGTTCCCCACCATTTACCCAGCCGGTGCCGAACGGGCGCTGGTTGCGTTTCCGCGTTTTCTCCGTATGCAATGTCCGGATCAGGCAGGCTACCTGAGGTCCTAATCCACGCAAAGTGGTTCGAAGATTACGGGATTTGAATATGTATGGGAGAATTTTACCCGTAATTGTGTGTGCAGCATTACGATATTGCGTGAAAATATTGTCAAGAATACGATCAATTTCGAGAAACGAAAGAGAGTTCATGGAATGAATTGGGCTTTGAGGTATGAGAATTAAGCTTTCTCCAAGACCGTTAGATTGTGGACGACGAGGAGTAGTGTCCGCATGCATGCAGCCAAGAATTTGGCAGCAAAATGAGTACCGTTGTACGTGACTCACACAAGCAGGACTCTCTTTCTTTGTGAATATTGCTGTGGAGTAAGAAGTCAGATATGCCTCTGACCAAAGGGCATAGTATGACAAGGGCATAGTACTTATCCAAATGGGGCCCACAGTAATCAGCGTGCGCACGTTACCATGCCTCACATGGTATCGACCATGGTAGCGATTTATACGGTTTTGGAATGAATCTTGTATGAACAATTTTTGCAGTTCTTGGCAGTACGCACAATATCTCATTCCAATCGCGGCCATCAACACGTAAGCTAAGAAGAGACTTTGTTTTGTCGACCCCTAAGTGATCGGAATGTAGACCAGTCGACGTAGCTGAATCAAGAATTGGAGGGATCGCAACGTGGTCGCTGAGGCACAACAGTCCATCAGGAGTAACCCGGAAACTGTTTTTGACGCATGAAGGAAACCGTAAACCGTCATTTCTCTTGCGAATTCTTTTCGCGACCCAACGCCGAAATCACTGGCACGAAATACTTCCTTGTATCAAACGCAAGACTTTCACGACTCACTGAAAGTATTTGTATCAAAAGGCACTCTTGATTCGCTGACTGCACTGGCAAAGATGATCGTCTACAAGGGAGATCAACACACTCAACGTGTTCTGCACCACGATACACATTGTAATAACTGCGTGAATTAAACCGGCGCTACGGACGATTTAGTGACATGTAATGGATGAATTTTGATGCCCATGATTCAGGACAATGGCAAATTTCTGACCAAACAAATATTTCGTGTAACTTTTTGACAGTCCGGTAAACTGCTGGTTTCACGTTAAGTTCGAGAGTATCTGCCCTCAGCTTCCGTAAGCCTTCTAGAAATACGGATGATTGACCTCTCACAATGTTCCAGAATTGCACTTATGCTAGTAGTTGACGGGTGGCGAAAAGAACACAATGGTCATTAGGATAAATCGGTTTTAGAACAACACCACATTGTGAATGAAATAGAAGTGCTCGAGATGTCTTCTCATGAAATATACTCCAAACAAATGATTTAGTCGACAAAACGTCAAGAAGACAACGAGTATGGTCAAAGAAATTGTGAATAAAAAGAGCATAATACTGCCAAGAATCGAAAACGGATCATGTAAGTTGGTCGGCAAATGCATCCCAATAAACAGACTTAAACGAGCAGGACCCGAGTCAAAGCGTGAAAGTTTACAAAAGGAGGGAAATTCAAGCACATCGAGAAAACACAACTGAATTAACGGAAGCACTGCACTACCTGAATCTGTCCAACAAACAAGAGGATGGATATCACGCATGGATTAGGTGGGACAGTAAACCACAATGTCATTCTGATACGATCCAAGTTCATACACGATGGAATTGGATTGCCGAAAAATGACAGGCGAGACACTAAGACCAAGTGACAAAACACAATTGTACCAATGGGGGCCAAAAGAAATACTAATGTTTGTTAACGCACCTGATTCCTTGCCCAGGGCTATTCGTGAATATGCATCCAGAAGATCAGTCTTTGAAAACGCCCTCGAACTTGCAGACGACAAAGGATATCTTCAGATTCACGCGTAGTACAGACATATGTCCGAAGTTAAACAATTATCTCCACAGAATTGCAGTATTGTCCGAGCACTTTTTAATGAGGTTAAAACAGGTGTGCCTCAGTTCGACAGCTCCACCGGAGTGGCGCCACCCTTCTCACACTAAGAGTGGGGAGCTCGACTAACTGGCTCCCATAAGCCAAATGGACTCACCCAGCTTTCAAGAATCTTGGATTGCTCGATACTTGACTCCACGGAGTTTCATGCCAAATTACACTTTTCAACATTTCAAAACAAGTCGGGTCGATCAAATGAAGCATTCAAGAACGTAATGTCAAATTGTAACTGACGAAGAACTTGAAAGCCTCAAATTGGCGATCTAGAATCAGAAACCAAAAACTCACATTCTTCTGTCTTAGAGTGGTTGGATTGAATAGTAAAAATGAGTAGCGTGACGGTAGCCGGCCGCATGAACAACAATATCCTAGATTGGAAAACTGAGAAACCCACCACTTGTTATCTTCTTGTCTTCTGTTTGGGTTATTCGGATAACAGTTGAGCGGCTTAACTGATTTTGTGTTTCGCCACTATCCATTTTCGCTATTTGGCTGAGTAGTACAGGACCGGTTTAGTGATGTATTTGACGGAATCCACGTTTTATTATTACTCAAGAATGTCGCGAATATGATGCAAGTATTGATCTGTTTAAATCAATGACTTCTGATGTAAATTCGACTGGTTGGTTCGTGTTATTAAATTGTTCCTCAATTGACCCACCAAACGAGAACTGTAATCACACTTTAAAACCTGCATCTGTAAGTACAGTACGTAGTCTCGAACAGGCTGCTTTTCGGAGCGAACGAGAGAAACGAATGTAGCCCATTCAACGGGACATTTTCAGCTTGAAATGTCGCTGAATTACAGACTGCAACGTTTCATAGGGCAAGTCTATCAGATCGGACAGAAAAGTTCAGTGTGAAACCAAATTTCATTACCTTCGAGGTAATCTCGGAAAGTGTAGCTAATATCTAATGATTCTAATTCGGTGGAATACGTCGTGGGAGTTCCGTGCACAATGAAAACTATGATATAAGGGTAACTGAACTGATGAATATCGGGACAGAATAACCAGATAGAGAAAAATCGCAATGAAGTGAGGGATGACCTTATTACTGGATCAACAAGAAACCCCATGAAGTTACAGGAGTGCAGTTGAACAACGAGAGCACTGCGGCCTATCTGCTCTCAAGTCAATTACAAGTATCACAGTATTAAAGATCATGGCGCCTGGAACCTCTTTGGGGAGGCTTTGACCCTGTGTATTTTGTACGAAGTTTTGACGAAGTTTCTGGGGCCAGAGTTCTTAAATCAGGATCAAATGACCTAAGGAGTGTATCGAAAAATCGATGCGCCATGTATTGGTTTTAGTTGTGAATGATATAATGTTAGTAACAGCGTTGTTGGTAGATGTAATGTGCTAACTTTTCGACTCCCGTGGGTAGTCTTTCTCAAGGCAAGTTTTGCAACCAAATGACTGAGGGAACGCTCGCTCATTACATCTAACAACAACGCTGTGTTACTGACACTATATCATTCGCAGAGTTCTTACCGTTAGACTAATAATGCTGTATTGTATTGTATTGTATTGTGAAGGCTTTTGCGTACAAAAATAATGCGTCATTTCAGTCAAAAAAGGGGGAGTGAAAAAATAAAAATTGGAAAATACTACACCCATCACCTAGTAAAGATGGAAAAAAGTATCGAGGAATAACCATAGCACGTTATGATAGGTGGCTCAGAAATTCGGCTAAAACACAGTCGCAGTTAGTCAGAATGCGTGCTAAATATGGGACAGTGGAGTTCCCATAGATGTTCACTCTAGAGGATATGGAACCAAAAGCGGATCGTGGTGAAATATGAGAGCGGCACTCTAAAAGACCGTTGTGCAGAGAATGCGTGGAATCTGGCATAATTGTGCGAGCAAATTTCTCACATAGGATATTTCATTTTTTGGCAAATTGAGTTGATCACGTGATTTGGTTTGGGGTCTTTCACTTGACTTCTACATTCGGCCTCAAAACTTTTCATAATGACTGAGTATCTTTATTCTCCTCCTGTCCGCTTTGTGTACAACCAGTTGCTAAACCTTCTGTCCACCGTTAAGTGGGCATAATGCAGATTGAAAGCAATTAGACTACTCGATTTGCAATTGGGACAAAATTAGTTTGCTGCATTTTTAATTTACGCACTCATTTGTTTATTAATCGAAGGCAGTAGCGAAATCTGTTTACATGGGAAACTATGCTTGCTTTTACATGCGGTCCACTACGAAGGCTTTCGAAACACACAGCACCTGCTACACTGAACCGGTTAGAAGAAATCGACTGTAAGTTGTCACTAAAACCTGTGGTCTCATGTCAACTTCGGACGTAAGACAACACTGCGTTGCTACTATTGTTCATAAGTCTACTTTTTCGTTGAAAGTGAATGACCCTTTTCGAAAGTAGTGGAAGGAAGCTTGGATGCAAGCTCCTGTATTCTTACTTTTCATTTTTTGGTTCATCCCTTTGCTTGCAGTCTACCTGGAGCTGCTTTGTGCACGGCAAACCTCTACATACCAACAGAATCTACCCCACCCAGTCCCTCTAGGCAGTCTCCTGTGGTCAATACCCATCGACTACGCAATTTCCTTGATTGAGGACACCCGTCACTGGTGTTGGATTACCACGTGACCTAATTCACGAATAAAAAGACTTAAATTACTCACCCGATTCTACCTCCCCCATTGTGTGTTTGCCTGTGTCTAACACCTTGTAACTAGGTCCAGCTGAGCCTGGTTATTTCAAGAGCATTCCACGAGTTCCGGGACTGCCCTTTGCAATTCACTATCACTGAAGTTTGGCTCTAAGTTGTCTTTAGTGCCCTAACAGACCAGCCAAATGGACAGACGATCGGTCGGCCTGAAACCAGATGTGCATCAGAAGACCGTATTCAATCCATGAAACTGGTGCCCATCCGTGATGGATTCATACGAACATGTGGTCTCATGGTCTCGTCCAATTTGAAGTCATTACAAAAATTGGTCCACTTAAAAACCACTCGGGTTGGCATACTCTCATTGGTTAACGGGACCGAGGGATAATAGCCAATAATGTGTTGTTCAAACGCCTTGAATTTTGAAAATATTCAGTTCCAAACACCAAAACCCTATCCGCTGCAAACCCATTGGCCAATATATATATATATATATATATATATATATATATATATTACATAACCAGAATCGAATCTGTAGCATCGGGAGTGTGCTTCTATATATACATACGTATATTCTGGAGCATTCTGCTCTCGTTTCTAAGGTTGGCTCAGCCCAACTGACAAACAATCATCAACGAATCACAGTTGTGGTTCTTCTGTGGACTCTTCGACGAACAGCTTCCATGCACACTCCTCTTGCTACAGATTCGATTCTGGTGAGAAATATCAATCAATTCGGAGTGTACAAGTATGTGGATGTTTGGACAAGAGAGCATCGGGTACGCATACCTGACGAGCGACAGTAACCGCGAAACCGGTCGTGTGCTCCCGGGCAAATTTTGTTTACGCATCCAGATACTACTTCCTGCTTATATATATATATATAGATATATATTTATATATATATACATAATCTCCGGAATTGTTTGATCACAGATTTCTGTCGTGTCAGTTTCGGTTTCATTGGTATTAACCGGTTAACTAAAATTTACGTATTATGTAACCAAGAGTACATCTTGAAAGTAAAAATACTACTGAAAGAAGGAGTTAACTTATCACTCGATGTCTCCAAGCGCCCTCAGAGAACATGCCGCATTCTTCTTACTCGTTTCGGTCTCACCTAGCCGAGTCATCTGCATTCATTTCGCATACCGGATAGAAATTCCTTCTCACTTGTCACAAGGACTGGAGTCCAGAATTTTTCTATCTAGGACTGGTTTCGTCAGTTCATATAACTTCGCAACCCAAAGCCTCTTACCCGTGTAAGTATTTTGTTTGAGCAACTTAGTTTAAAAACGAGCGGTTACTTACTGGTTTATTTTCGAAAAAAATTACCACCTTTGATACATAACTGGAAGTGATCTGTTAACTCTATCTTTCATGCTGGTTTGGACAATTCTGTCTCGAGGATCGGGTACGCTATCTTGCGGGAATAGAAAGCTCCCGATATCTCTGCTTATTATAGAAAAGTGATCCCTTGGTAAACTTGACTATTCGTACGTATCAGTCATTTCATGCGATATCATAAGCTGATGGCTATGGTCCATTCTTTGCACCATCTGGAACAAATGCCCGCAGGAATCGTCTGACAATCTGATCAGTCATGTGAGGTTGAATAAAAATTTTGATTTTTTTTGTTGTTTGAGAAGAGCACACCGAAATGCTGAGGGTAGGTGTGAAGCAGAAAATATCTCGGCAAAAGTCATATTTGTCTGTATGGGCTTTGTAGAGTTTCACAGACTATCTCAACTTCATGTGATACTGACACCAGGTCGTCTAAATCCTATGACACGAAGCCCACACACTAAGATAGAGAGTCAGTTGCGGGGTGTAGAGTGACGGATAGCTTTTATTTGGATCACTTTTGAAATGATGCATAACTTGCACGAATGCATGCATATGTAAGTGTTTGTCTAAATGCATGTTGGCACACATATACATGGTTAGTTAAGAGGTTGATCTAGATTGATTCTAGCTGGTCTTCTGCTATTCAACTTGCATTGATCTTTAATTCAGATGTTACTTATCGTTAGTTGGGGTGTTAGTTTCCTAATTAGAAAAGCATCACCGAATCTTCCGACATCTAGATCAGCAAATGAAATGACTGCCAACTTATTACTCCCGTACTGGGTATCTGCTTCAGATATATTACCTATGCCTACCGTTGTGAGAACCATCGACGAACTATGCGAGCACTAAATGACAACAAATGTGTGCACGAACTCTAAAATATCCGGACGGTTAGTTACGGATTTTCAACGTACTCGCATGAGATCCCATTCGAAACTGATGAATGCGGATTTCGTGAATTAGCGCGAATTCCACTGTTTTCGTTTTTGTCCATCCATAGTGTTGACCTGCGAATTTCCTCATCGCAGTTAAATGTTGGTTCAACGATTCATTCCATGAATGGTTTTGTCCGGAAGTTAAGAAAAGACTGGGTGATGATGAACGGATTAGTCTCCAAATGAAAGCCATCTAACAAAAGTTGAAGCTACCTTTGTTGAGTGGGTTCGATATTGCTAACCATTAGGAAATATCGATTTTCATCCGTGATGCTGGTTGTTTAACGTGGTCCTGTATCTCTTAATTGGTATTTAAATAGTGATGAGC
Source organism: Fasciolopsis buskii (assembly GCA_008360955.1). NCBI lineage: Eukaryota > Metazoa > Platyhelminthes > Trematoda > Plagiorchiida > Fasciolidae > Fasciolopsis > Fasciolopsis buskii. Next base: position 301,725 of record LUCM01000769.1, on the reverse strand, counting down.
GCGACCGGACGGTGTAGCAACGATTAATGAAAGTATGGAATCCATTTCCTAAACTGCCATTTTAATACCTGTATGTGTGTGCATACTAACGTACGTGCGCATGTATGTATGTATGTGTATGTGTGTTAGTGTATGCACGCATGGGTGTACGCGCATATATATTTATGGGCACCTTCAGTTTCAGTTTTATCACTTAATCTGACATGTCTTCTTTGCCAAATGCCTCTAATGACGCAGGACGCGAACTGTCATCGGATCTACCATGTAATTTAGCCCCATCACTTAGAATTAATGTTGAAATACGAGGTTTCTGCATTGGACTTTTGCCAGTACTAATCTGGAACACATTTACCACTTTCATAAGCTTCCAGCTTTCGGGTAACCGGTTTCCGTATTATCGTGGTTGAAAAATTACTCTCCCAAAAGAACTCAAAGAACTGCACTTAGCTATCACTTATGGGGTCCTTCGTTTAGTAACGCCGATGTTCAACAACAAGCATTTTTTCGTCTTTTCTTTCCACTACTCACCTTAGGGATTTATCTACTACTGCTCTTTGGTGTGCGGAGGATGTCGTGCTTTGTCAGACACTGCGAGCAGCTGGAGTTTCCATATCTCTCCCCAGCGTCTTTTAATATTCGGGACTTTTCTCAGTTCGGTCCTATTAATAAATGTAAATGCTTTGAATGCAGATTCACTCGTTCTCGCTCGCCTTTCTTCATTGGGCACTCGGTGGTAGACACCTCCCCACCCCCAGAGTCGAACGCGTAAAAGACTTAATAATTACAATCTGTACCAATTCGCCCTTGTCTTCGCATATCTTCGACCGTACCAAACGAATAGATTACCTATCTTTTCACATCCGCAGACTGGGACGGTTCGGCGCAAAATAAACCTGCATTATTCCCCCTGTCTATCAATGTACTCTTCTCATCCAGCTATCTTGGTCTCCAATTATCCTTCCGGTCCTACTCATACGAGACTTCCGTTTGTTTTAGCAACTTGGTTCGCTCATTGACCGAGTTTCTTCTATTCAGGTTGATTCTCTCCCTAAAAGGATATGTTGTGGGCATATCAGTGCATGCGAATGGTTTGCCTTGCAAATTCTTGTCCATCCCACCGACCACTTTCATTATGATCTACCTTCCTCCTGTTTGTATGTGCCCACTCTTTCATAGAGTAGATTGATTCCGTCTCTCAGTATTCTCTATACCCATCCCACTTTCCCATTGGGCTTCATTTCCGGTGAGGAAGTTAGAAATTTTGAGAATTCCATTCACCTATCCACGATCGGAAATGTTGTGCCTGATGTCTACTCTTTATCTATTTACATGTAGACGATTTTAGACTTTCACTTTGTATGTTGATCTTTTTTCTTATATTGTTGTTGACTGAAAAGTAATTTTCCTGACTTGCAGAAGTCTTTCAACCGATGAGACACTACGATACAACGCAAAACAATTCGGATCCGCAGCTTATATCCGGTAGGTTACAGAGATTAACACCAGAAGAGCCGCCAGTACCTCTAAAGCGTATGACGTAACTCACCAATTTCACCTGCTTTCCGGTTAGGAATTGTTAGGTCCCCGCTGCGGATGTTCATATGGTGAATGCTTTGCTCCTAGGGGTCGTAATGGGATTGGATGCTTTATAAACTCGGTTTGTATAAGGTACTGATTTCTAACGAGCAAAACAAAGCAGCAACAGCTCTTCGTAACGATCTATTTAGCTCGATATGTAAGTAACTGACCCGAGCTTACGAAGAGGATCTGGTCACAGCGCTTGTATTTGAAGGTTTACCAATGTTCAAGCCCCCCCCCCCAACCTGATCAATTTAACAATAGGTAAATTTTTTATGGTCACGATCCATCTCAGGTTTGTTGTACGTTTATCGCGCTATCCAATTGTGAAACATAGTCACTGCTAATTTCATATGATTTCTGTTTCTTCCCGGCTACAGCTCGTTTATTATGAATGATACTGGTGACAGAGTCCCAAATAAGTAGTCCCAGGTAGCAATAGCCTGCATTACTGACACCAGAAGCCCCAATTAGGCGATGATAATTTCATCATCATCATCATCATCGATCAGCGTTAAACAACAAGGCAAGCCTCACGGATCGCTGCCGTTCCCCAGAGTTACACGTTTATATAAAAAGAGTAAATATCGAAGGGGAACGGGGAGTGGACCTACACAGGCGGGAAAAGATAAGATACTGCTGCAGCTAACAAACGGAACACAGTCTAACTGTACAAACGCACTCTTTCAATCATTCTGATTCGATAGAAGATGACAACACGATCGCCACTGTTCACGGTTCACTGCAATATCCTTCAGTGTCTCCAGCCAGCAAGTCGACGAGTCTCTCGGACCCCCCAACCACGAAGGCGTGAGACACCTACCTGCCTAGATTTGCTGTACATTTTCTCATCCCACGTTGTCACGTCATCTATTGGCCTCCACATGGCTTCTTCCATTCCTTAGCAGGAACACAAAATAGGGCACGATATGGTAGACGAGTGTTCGTCATACGCAACACGTGACCCAACCAGCGTAGTCTGCGTAATCTAGGTCGCATAGCTTCCCTCCCCTTCCCAGTTCGATTCCTACATCTTACAGACCTCGTAAAGCATCTCCCATCACCTCGTCCATGACGAAGTTGAACAAGAATAGAGAGATGGGACACCCTTGTCGAACGCCACTAGTCGTTTCGAATGAACTTGACAGTTCACCGTATACCCTAACGCGACCATAGGTATGCGAGTACAATGCTCGCAACAGGTTCACAAACTTCGTTGGCATACCACTCCGGTGGAGAGCACTGAGTGGTGCTGGTCGATCAACGGAGTCGAAAGCACCTTTCAAGTCGAGGAAGACTACGATCGTAGGGCGGCGGTGCGTGTGGCGTGTTTCGAGTATCTGTCGAAGAGTGAATATCTGGTCGATGCAACCGCGACCTTGACGAAATCCGACCTGTTGTTCACGGACATTATTCTCTCCTAAATCGATGTCGAGCAGCGCAGCATTATCGAAGCTAAGACCTTAGTAACTATCGGAATTAAACTAATCCCACGATGTTTGCTACAGTCACTCGGTGTGCTCTTCTTGATGATGAGTATAATCAGTGACTCGCTGCACGATAGCGGGATACGCTCCTCGTTCCAAATATCACGAAGCAGGGAGGTAAGTGATTTCATCAGCACTTCCCCACCCAATTTGAAGAGAACTGGGGGAAGGTCGTCGGGACCGGCAGCTTTTCCCCTCTTCAGAAGCCGAATATTCGACTCCACTTCCACTTCCACTTCCAGGCGTCGGACTAGATACGATAGCGTATGGCCAATTAAACTGATCCTTGAAATGTTCTGCCCAACGGTCCAGTCTTTCCTGTCTACCATGAATGAGGTCTCCAGTCCTATCGCACACTACTCCACTAACCGAAGTTCGCCGACCACCGCTGTCGCGTATAAGCTTAAACAGTCTTTGACTGTTACCTGAAGCGGACGCCACTTCCATCTCTTCGGCTACCTTAACCCACCAGTTTTCGCGGTCATCCCTAAGGCTTATGGTCAACTGATGCTGCAACTGCCGACGCATCTTATTCATTTCGTTGCAGTTAGGCAGCTGGCGTTTTTGCTCCATTAGAATTGGGGACGCTTGAGAGATCCAGTGTTTTTGATGAACACTAGAACTGGGACCGCAGGCGAAATTCGCTGCCAAATGCATCGCCTGCTTAATTTGATCCCACTGATCGTGTACATTGCCACTAGTCGCAGTTCTTAGTTCCTCGGACAGTTTCTGTTCGTAGCTGTTGCGAACAGCCGAATCAGACAAACGTTCGACAGCCAATCGGGTTTGTGGCCTACGTTGATGGCCATTCAGCTGCAGCAAAAATCGCATTAAATCTAACGCATGGTCCGATTCGGCGTACGTGGTCCAGTATGATTTAGAGTTCTGGACAGAACTGCGCCAACGGTAGCTAACCGCGATATGGTCAATCTGACTCAAAGTACCTGTCGAGGTAGAACGCCACGTGGCTGTGCGACGCAAACTGTGTCGGAAATTCGTACTAGATAGGAATAAATGCTTATCTGCACAGAATTGGAGAAGTCTTTCTCCGTTGTCTGTTCGCTGTGCAGGCAAGGCGCACCGCCCACCTAGACAGGACTCCGATGCACTCGGTTTTTTAACTTGTGCATTAAAGTCACCTGCTACCACTACAATGTCAGAGCGTTTGCTCTTCCGAACAAGCGTGACGATGTTATCGTAAAACTCGTCTGGTTTGAACCGTATTACTCCTAATCTAAATTTGAAGCTCAAGAATTCATGGTTATCTTGTCTTTTCCAAGAATTTCCAAAACATTTGAAGTACAGCCTGTCTTTGCACCGGAAATAGCCCATCCCGGGAATATTGATGGGTTTTTCTCACTATTTTTAGACACTTTCTTTTTTTCCTGTAGCAAAAATGATGTTATTGTTAAACTGTCCAGTGAGAGCTGGTGTCGGTCTTTGGCTTTCTAAATGATAAGGGGGTTGTAAGCGGTCGAAGCATTCAGATTTGCAACTTGCCAGTTTCGTGATGCCCAATACCCGACCACCGCTTTTCGACACTGACGGGAAAGAATGTGATAGGATTAGAGCACTTCGTCGTTTCTAACATTCAAGCACTTCCGACTGCGTGGAAGACAAGCATTTGGTTAATGAGGCTACAAATGCACGGGGATAAAAAGCTGTTTTCTGTTAATTCATTTTCACCCTCATCTTTTCTGTTGATTCGAATTTGTTAAAATTCCTCGGATCCCTATCATAATGTTCAGATTTAGTGAAACCCCCCTTTTCCTCTAGCATTATGTTCATGTCTGCTGTGGAATGGTGGGTAGTAACGAAACAAGAACCACCGCTTTTTAGCGCACTACTTGCGCTGTGTCAAGTTAAGTCGGATAGTCTATGCAGCCGACGATTTGCTATTACGCGCCCTAGTCAAGTCATGTGATTCCGTCGCTTGGCTGTCCGAGATGTTCAAATTCAAATATCCAGACTGGACGTGAGATTGGACGCGTGGACGTCAATACGCGCTCAATAGGGTAATGCACAACATCCAGATCATTTTGTACCAATTAGGTATAAATGTGCGTGTATGGTGCATCACGTTTCAGACCCATGGGAACACTATCTCAGTAAACCAATTGGATGGGACTTCCGAATAATTTTGACGAGATTGTGAAACACCACGGAAACTCGGGCTCCAAACTGAACAGCTGTTGTCCAAAATTACTGGTTCACATGGAGCGACAAGTGGATAAACTGAATGTCAGACACACCGCGATCATGATGAAACGCAGATCATTTCGCCGGTCCTGCCCAAGAGTTAATGTAAACCAACAGCTTGATGCATTTATTCCTTCGATCATGCACCACTCAGTTGGATCAGTCTCTACAATTTAGAGAGACTGCTTCCAGTCTTTCGCCTGCAAATAACATCGAATCATCATCATTTCCACTATTTGCGTATTATTTGTGTTATCTCTTGTACTTGTTGGTCGGGATAACTGTGAAGTCATCAAGAAAATAAACATTCTCAAATTTTGTAAATAGAGCTATCAGTTTTGAGTAGAGCGCACTTCCTCGAAAGTTTCCTTTTGCGTGTAATTCAGATACACACCAGAAGCTGGTCGGGAAGTTTGACAGACGTTGGCCAGTTAGACATACCGATGGATAGGTAGATGACAGAACGGCAGGGTATTAGCTAGCGAAAAACCCAGCCGGTTTGCCACAGTGAATCACTGTTGTCCTGATGCGTCATCACCACCCAAAGTTCTGTATCCGTGTGTGTGTGTGTGTGTGTGTGTGTGTGTGTGTGCTTGTTCGTCGCGTAGTTGACCGACTTCACTCGCTGCGTCCTAGGTTCCGCAACTCAAACCAGACATACGGTTTTGCTCTCAAGCTCCCGTTGCCCTTGTTCTGCCCAAAAACCCACGAGCTATCGTGTGACCGACCTGCCCATACACAGCCAACGTTTAGGTCGCGGCTGCCTGCTGGGTCAGTTGGTGTTAGACGGACAATCAGACAGGTCGGCGACCAGCATGCATCAGATTGCAAGAAAATTCACTTGTGGGAATCGAACACACCACAATCACACACGAACAGGCGAACGCACGCATTGCACATACACCAGGTGGAACCACACCTGACGAATTCGAAAAATGCTGTTAGATTATATTACACGGGGTAGTAAATTAGACCTTCTCTTCCACTATCGTGGTATGTTTTCCGATGCGTAATTCAGGTAGCTCAAATGAATTACTTTCACCCAACAAAGTGTGCTGAGGGGAGTGGGTAGGGCCTGGATACATGCATTGCTGTTCTATTTATGACAGGTCAGCCAAGTTGACTGAAATGCGATCCGGCGTCTCCGTGGTTTAGGCCTTGAAGTGCCGGACAGATGAACTATACGCGCTCTCGCTATTAGCGCTGTGCTCCTCGAGAGTGACAGTAACTATGCCACATTTTATTCCATGCCCCATTTTTGCGCGCGATAGGACACACGAATACCGGAATACCATTTTTATCCTTTGTCTTTTGCTTCCTTTATTAATGAAATATCAGTATATACCATTTTTCAGGAAGGGAGCCGAAGCCAAAAAAGCTCTACCGAGTGAAGAAATTAACGGGCGGTGGAAGGATTAGAAATCGCTACCTTCGCGTCCAAACTCCGCTATCCAATGCGTTTGACCAACGCCTATATTAATGAAATAACAGTGTATATCTATTCATGAACTTTTTCAAAAGTTAGTAACACATCCTATCGGTGACACTGTCACTGACTTCTAAAAAATTACATAAATTCATCACATAGCACAACGATTTTCCGCCATACTCCGAACTTCACATGGTCCAGTGTGCACCGTTTCCAGGACGGGGGACGCGGCCAACAGACGTCCTCCAGATGGGAAAGTTGATCACCAGTGGGAGGATGCGTAACAACCACCTTCACGTCCAAACGTCACGACCTTATCCGCTTGACCGATGCCAGACCGACTTCCTGATTGTCGATTTCCCATGTACCCGTTTGATCATTCCAAAAGGGGATTGAAACAGGCGAGACGAACTAATGTGAGACAGAATGTGTGGAGCAAAATATTCCTCAATTAGTACCCTGATTGGACTTTGGTTGGAGAACAATTCTCGCACACGATGTTCGCTCTGAAACACGCGTTTCTATTGCACAATAAGAGTAGTTCGTAATTTTACCTCTTAAATGATGACCAGTTGTTACCATTACGAATCCTAAAATGTATGTTTACCCGTGTTTTATGGCGAAATTTTTACTGTCTATCAGTTCGGTTACTGGCATCTGATGTGTATTGCAATTGTATGGACGGTAGGAAAAAATTTCTCGAGTAAATTACGACCGATTTTTCTGTTGTTGTAGCATATCAAGTACACGTACGCGATGCTTTCCTGTTCAGCCAACCAATTATACATATGTACTCCGGGGTTGGTGTTCATAATATAGAATCTCATTTGAATCACCAAGTGTCCAGAGATGGTGAGTCTATTTATGAAGCACAATGGTCAGTTTTCGTCAGTTAGTCAAGGTCCATTACTAGCTGACATTTTCATGGCAAAGCTGAAACGTGGGCCACTCTAGTCGTCAATACAAGCGCTTCATTTATACAAGCATTATGTGAATGACATCCTCTATGTACTCAACCCCTCGACGAAAACTAAACAACTGTTGAATATGTTCAACTCGGCTGACGCAAATATTAAATTCACAACAGAGATGGAGTTGAACAATAAAATATCATTCTTAGATGTACAACTATGTCGTCGAGAAGACGACTCAGTTCGACGATCAGTACACAGGAAAGCCACGTGGACAATACATCAACTTTCACAGCTTTTTACCTCTTAGTGTGAAGAGGAACCTAATTAGATGTCTCATTGCTAGAACAAAAAGAATATGCACAGAAGATACTCTTGAAGCTGAACTGCAGACGGTAAGAAGAGTATTCACCGAAAATGGTTTCCCAATTAGATTAATTGATAAGATATTGGAGACAGAAAAGGAAGTTCCTAGGAGGGCGTCGGTGGAGAGAAAGCTGGTATACATATCTCTGCCATTCAAAGGTGACACGTTAGCAGATATAGTACGACGAAGACTGATTAGCGCTCTCAGTAAGACATTTTACGCAGTCAAGCTTCGAATCATGCTCAAATTCCACCCCGTTGTGTCATTACGGTTGAAGGACAAAGTTGTGGATTCTGCAGCCCCGTTTTGTATCTATTCCTTCACATGTTCCTGTGAGCCAATGTACATCGGCTGCACGCCCAGGAGCTTGTCTGAACGCATCCGTGACCACCACCATGCATGGTTGGGCACTGGAACAATTAAGTCACTTATTAATGCAGCCGTTTCACATCTAGCACAGACTAATCACACCGTGAATGTGACGAAAGCTTTCCGTACCCTGTATAGGGTCAGAGGCCAACAGTCTAGGTTAGCAAATTGTTGCCTCTTGAGCACTGCGGAAGCTGTCGCGATCCGTCTTCACAATTCTCCACTGTGGTCTCAAAAACAATTTGTGGTTGCGCTTCAACTCCCCTGACCCACCCTCCGTCCCAATGCAAACCCTAGAGAACAAAACAATTGGCACAACACGTTCTTGTGTATTCAGGGTAACATTCCCCCAGAAACACTTGGTGTGTATCGTGGTTATTGGCTCTCATGAGGGATACTTACCCGGTACTATACTAATTATAATAAAAACTGAAAATTCAAGACCATGGGTTCTCTTTCCGAGGGTAATTCGTGGCTAATTGACGGAGGCAGCCCACAGTTCATTTTTGTGGTCCATATTATAGACTTACTGCCAATTTCTCTCGGTTTCTGTTCACCGGAGCTGCTTTCCCCGTGGTTCTTGTGCCTTAAGGTGTTCATTGCCAATGACAACATGATATCTGGATATGAATGTTACGGAGTTAGACCCCAGCTAATGCTAATTAACGATCTTCTAATTGCCGTGATCTCATCTTACACTAATGAACAACTGCCGCATAACACATAAGAAGAAAAATAAGATTTCGTCATAGTTGTCTCAGCAACAGAAGATGAAGTGTGATTTTCAAATAGTTCATCACATAGTATCAACACTGTAGTCATCATAAAGAACCCATGAAAGGATTGCACAACTGTTCTTCTCTTGTTATGATTCAGTAGTGGTGCCTATCCATCATTCCCGAATTAGGACAAACTCGGGTACGAATGACTATGAGTAGAGCGTTTCAGGCACTGGTCTAATCTGGTTGGTTCAGCGTGGTTTACCAAATAACCAATAACACTCGTACCTGCCGCTGAATCTTGCGAGTCACAGGACTTTGCTCACCAGACATATGGGAAAACATTTCAAACAACTAAACTGAGCTTCCTCTACTTTTTTTCGAAAACCCGTCCGTTGTTTAGAGCTCCATTGTCACTTGAGTAAAGGCATGCGGTCTGCGAAATTCAGTGAAAGGTAAGATTGCCGTATCATGTTACACTGATGTTGTGCCAGCTGTTGAGAAACTAATCTGCCTGTTTAACAGGTAAGCGTTCAGCTCGCAGTGGTTCATCTCGTGATGTCACCATAGTTCTGGCTTAGTGGATATGCATTATCAATCATTCCCAGAAGGGATGAAACAGTTGTACAGTGGTTTCACGAGTTCTTGCTAGCGATTTGATTATCGATTTGGTTATTATTATTATTATTAGTAGTAGTAGTAGTAGTAGCAGTAGTAGTAGTAATAGTAATAGTAATAGTAATAGTAATAGTAATAGTAATAGTAATAGTAGTACCGCTGTTTATTTAGCCTTCATTCGTGGTGTCCCATCCGTCTTATTAGGTTCCTTATTGAGTAGCAAAACCAGGTGCTGCCGTATTTAATGTGTACTTTTATCCTGTTAGAAACTGATAAACCGATCTGTTCAGAAGTTGCGTGCACAGTCAACTAGATCCGTTAACTCTGTCTGGAAACAGCTTGAAGTTTGTTTTGGTTTGTTACGTTGTCTGACTGATGTGTGTCAGTGGATCATTAGCCTCCTTTAAGGGTGGATTGCTACTTTCTAATCTATTTAGAGCTCTATCAGTGAGAGTTGTCACAGTAGCTCATTGAGAAGAGACTGATGAATGAGGACAAACCAAATAAAATGGTTCGTCTGACCAACAGGAGGCGATCTGAAAACTCGGTGTTCAAAAAACTTCATCATCATCATCATCATCGTTCAGTGTTAAACAGCAAGGCAAGCCTCACTGACCGCTGCCAAAAAACTTGGAACACGTTATTCCGCGTACTTCGCATGGGGATAGCCCGTGTTCGTTCGTCTGAACTTTAGGTACAAAGGACAGATTCTGCCGAGCTAGTGCGAAAATGGACTGTGACGAGCCCCTGACGAGTGGCAAAATCTGCCGAAAGTTTGATCATGAGGTGCACAGTTATCGGAGGTCATTTCTTCTACTTTCTGTCATATTCCAACAAGTTACCGATAAAGGGTCTCTTTTTTATTCCAGGAAAATGTTGACGTTCTTCCATCTAGGTGTTTGTGTCTTTCAGCGGAGCGGGATAAAGAATTGGAATGGATTGCCTGTCTGCTAGCAGGTGAACTGCGAAACTGAATCAAACGGGTCTAAAGTTTCCGTGAACAGATCATATTATTTATCTCTCCCTACGCAATCAGTAGATCACGAAATAAGCCACTGTGAATTTACGCTCCAACAGTAAGTCGTACCAGTAACCTCAGCTAACCGCTTATTATGCCTACAGAGAGGCTGAGCTACGAATTTCCTTTGGTCATTTGCGTATGTCAAAATGTTGCCGATAAACCTTGGATGGTACTGGATGTTATTCTTCAAATGCTTCACTAGGGTCGGGGGAGGGTACCTCAGGCTGTGAGTCTGCTAATTGCCCTAAACTTCCCTCGAACTGCCTCCAAATAGCCAGAAGTCCTAAACAGATTTTGCTGAAGAAGTCCTGCGAACCACCTTTTCGCGGCGAAGGTTGTTTTTCACCAATGTTACGACGCAGACGAATTCCTGGTCCTTTCCAGCGGGTTTGACTGATTGCTGATAATCGGTCTAGGGGAGATGGCTAAACCCTGATTCCAAACCACCCACGGGCATACGGTGGTAAGCTCATCTATATTTGTGGCAAGTGGTGTACTGGAGATCTAGGATGGTTGCCCCACTCGAATGTCTTATGATATATATATATATATATATATACACGACGTAAGTCATCGGTAACGCAGTTAGCCTTTCTCAGAACAAGTTTAAAACCACTGGGTTGACTGATTTAGGCCACGATATATCGCAGAACCGAAGTTCCTTGGCAGTCACTAGTTTTGTGAATCCGAGACCGACACCCGCGTTTTTCCGTGACCTTTCTTACTCAGTAAGAAGATAAGAAACGGAGTGCACTCAAAACGAATCACGGAAACTTCTTTTTAAAAGTACAAGCAAGGCATCAGCGACAACGCGTCACGCACGTGTGTGCGGCTCGTTGACGGGCTTGAAACTAAGGTCGTTCTCACGACAGCGCGATTAGGGGGTGGGGTTCGGTAGATGTTGGTCACGATTTAGCATTTGACACTCGAATCTAGCATCAAAGTAGTACGCTCTGACGTGGACTGCATAATTAGTTAGATGGTAAGTCAAGATAACGGGCATTTGATAACCACGTTTGGGGTTAATGGCTTGAATCGTTTAAGTTATTCGTTCCACCCCGTGTACTCTGTTCACACACACGTGCTCATGAGAGGACCTACTCAAACAAAGAGCGTATCCCGGAGAGAATTAGTGTGCATCATTTACGTTCAAAAGGTCACTGGGATTGATTGTCACGTCAACGGAAGACCTTTATTCCACCCTCTACGGAAAACTGTGACAAGTGTGTTGTTATCATAATATAGTTGATAGCACAGACGGTTAAATTCATTCAGGATTCCACTATTCCAATTATTCGACGCAATGGAGAGAATTCCAAATTTTAATTTGCTGTTACTATGACTACATAAATGACTACTTCAGACCCACCCGACCGACCCGACCAACCCGAAGTTACTGTGAGAATCAGGTAGCTTGATCTTCAGTAGTCTGGCTGTCTCTGGACATTAATTTGCCGGTTTCTTATCCTCCGATACCGGCATTTATCGAGTTGCCAATGCCTTTATGAAATCACCCGAAAACTTTACATAATACAAAAGTATACAAAAGGCCAGAAAACAACCGCCGATGAAGAATTGGGGTACCAGATGAGACGAGTAGTAGGTCAGCCAATAGTTCCAGCTTCCGTCAATGTCTGTAGAACCAAACTTCCTGATCAATTATGTCCTTGAGCTTCGACTAGTGGATACCGGTCGATTCTTAGAGAAATCATGCTCTGGGAGTCTAACTACCAAAAGTTCACTCTGGTGTGCAGTTTAGGCGGATAATCATAAGCCTTTAGATGAAAATTACTAACACCGTTCGGCGTGGCCTAATAGCTCACCTGATAGAGGACAAGCGGAACAAATGCGTGGGTTTGAACCGCGCCGAGGTCGAGGACCTTTCACAGTTGAATCAATTCCATATGTGTAAAAATCTCCCCAAACCAGACATCCCAAACCTTAGCTGTCTGGTCTTAGTGCATGCAAAACGCACGTGATCATTTATACAACCAATTACATGACTCGAAAGCCCCAGCTCCAAGTCAAATTCGTACTGGGTTTTTTTGGCGCAGGCCTGCTTACGCCCGTGGCAATATATGCGGTTTTGTGGATGGATTTGTGTTTTCCCCACTTTCGTCGATTTTCTTTCGCAACTGTTACGCCTACAGGCAGTGGTTTCAGTTGGTTGCTGGAATTTAATTTTGGTGACTCAATCTACGATTAGGGTTCCACCATGAAGTACAGCCTTGTTGCCGAGCCTACGGATGGCTGTCACCTGATCAGCATTTACCTGACTGGGGAGAAACCCAAATCAAGTGCATCAACTGTCATTGACTAATAAGCAAGGCTCAAAAGAAATTGCAGCAAGATATGCAGATTAGCAAACATCCAGCGAATCAAATTTACTTTACCATTGCCCTTTGTTGTGTTCGCACTGCATTCGTTTGTGCAACTTCATATTAGAGCTACTTAAGTGCCAAGAAGGATCGACGGAAAGAGACCGTATTTCAAACCTTCGTGATTATTCCTTTACGGGCAAAAGTATACTGGTTCCCAAGTGTTCATGATTACCGAGTTCAAGCTAAGCGAAATGTATTGGTAAATCTGAAAAAAAACATTCAGACTACGCTTTTAGCTGAGTTGTGTATCCAGTCGGATGAAGGAGGCGAATCACGTTGTAGGCCGTTTTAGTCTTCAAACTACAGTCATTCACGGTGTCTTTATGGACAAGCTTACGCTGAACTTGCGGATATTCTGAAAGACTGTGAAAATTTGTATTTGACGTGGTTCAAGTTTATAACTTCCCGAAGTTTATCATCAAAACCTCTTGAAAAGCCTGGCGGTTTACTCAGGATAGCACGATTTTCAACTGTTATTAAAGATTTAGAATCGCCTCATTTGTTCTAGCATCCATTGCCAACCAATGGTAACCAAACCTTTAGCCAAATGACCATAAAAGCAGAACTCGACATCAATCCTGGGTTCTGTTGGCAGCTGATATGTCTGTAGGGGACAAAAAAGCCTCAGCGTATTTACGCAGGACGTGTGTCCTCGTGATGTGAAGCTTGGACTGAAAAGGTGTACAACCGATGGCTTGCGCCTACACGCTTCAGCGAGGCCACGTGATTCCGGGGCACGGCTGCCCAGACTGACTTTGCGTTAGAAACTCAAATATCCAGGACGCACGGAGCTCATTGCACTCCCTAAATGCCCAGCGGAAGGGCTACTGTGCTTCGCCGGATAACTTCACCGGACGGTAGACCGTAGTAAGAGAGAACTGCGTAATTTAGCTGAATGCGACAGTGATGGTGACTATCAGTGAAGGAGAAACGTGTTCCCGCATTTTATCAATTGTGAAGTAATTGGACAATATGTCATACATACAAAAAGAAATCGATTAATCAAGATGCACAATAACGAGGTGGTAGAGTTCGAATCATGGACATTCACTTCTTTACCGTAAGGTTTTGATCCATTGACAGACAATAAATGAAGTAAATTTGAGTCCATTTGCTACTGACACATGGTTGATACCGTTTGCTACCAGGCTTTTTATGGTATGCCTGATGCATCAGTGTAGTGGACAAGGCATATCCTAGAGCTACCAGGGCCCACTACATGAGTGGAGCGGCGTAGAACCAGGTCATGTGCTGTGACGGTCCGGGCGGAACGGATTACCGTCTACCGCGAAAGTGGCTGGCGGATCTGGCATTCTAAACTTTAACCTTCATGGATGACAGACACTTAATCGATCTGACCACTGCCGGTCTCTGGTTCGTAAACTCACCATGTCCACATTATTGTTCATGATTACTTAAAGATGTGAGTGCTTCATCAGTTATGTGAGGACATCTAGATCTATGATAATTCAGTGCCTCCCCCGGTTTAAGATCAACCGCCGTGGGGTAATTTCGGTCTTTCCAGGTCAGTTCTGAGTGGTGGGTCTCTCATTTCAACAGAGTTGAGTAACACTGATGAAAGGCCATTGCCCGCTGTCATTCAAATGTTTAATTTATGTGGGCATGCCCGAAAGTAATTCGTTTAGTGAAGCATAAAAGTTTGTGCTGAAGCCAAATAGGCCACTGAAAGTAGGCTAATTTGAATCAAGGCCGTCAAATATTCATCCTTCAGCGAGTCCAGGTTTCTCGGTATCTTATGCCATTCTAAATGGTGTGCTCTCTAGCTGCTTTCTGTGAATCCGGACTCATCGCGTTGTTTCACTAATCAAAGCTGCACACCTTTTCTTGGATGGGTAAACTACACTCACGTTCGACTGGCATGTAGCCATCCCGTTATAGTTGAACTGATTATAAATGTTAGCTTTCACTGTCCCCGTAATTAACTTAGACAACAGGGTGATCGCAGGCATATTTTTCTACCCCACACCGATAGGAAATATACAATCGACTTGAAAAGAATCATAAAGTTCATCACGTAAGATATTCCGTTCGAGGAAATCTCTCAACCTTTTCTTTTTACTTAGGTTTCACGTCTCCTCGTTCTTATTTCAACTACTGCTAAATTGGGAACGAAAAATAATTGCCGACAGCAACGATTATTCACGCCCAGTTTACTCTCCCTTTGTCGACACATTGTTGAGCATATTTTTAACAAACCCCAGCTAACCAACTAAGAATATATCTGGACCGAACAAGGCTCGAAGTGTATCGTAAAATAAACACGGAATCGGTGGACATTGCTGAGCTGCTGGATTCCCACAAACAGACTCGAAACCCGCGTACTTTTCAAGCCCACATCGAAATTCAGCATAAACATTACCAATGTTGTGCACCGGTCTGATTATTAACAGTTACACTATCATTATTTTTATTACTGTTAATTAATAAATCATATTGAACGTCTTGGAATGACCAACGGAGACAAGGGAACGACACTTCGCATAACGCCATGCACGATCTTTCAAGCTTGCAGCGGAACATGGGTTTGTTCTTCCGGAGCGATTGTTTAACCGAACGTTGACCACCCAGCTCGGTTTCCATTCGCAGGTTGCTCACGCACGCTTTGCTCGCAAGCCCCTGCCGAATATACTAAACTTCCTACTGCTCCCGACTGTCTTTTCTTCGTATCGGTCGAGTGTCTGGCTTGTCAGTATTGCAGTCGTACACAGCCGAGTAAGAGTGATGTTAAGGTGGTCGCAATTGTTAAGGCTAAGCAAATGTACTATGAGATGTGCGCTAAGACAATCGGTCGTACGAGTTCGAGTGAGCCGCACGAAAACAGTAAGTGGACGGACGAAGAGTATTTGTTGTGCCTGTCATGCGACACATGGGTGACTTCAGTGAGATTATTCAATTTTTGTTAACTCGTTGGTCGAGCATAGTTTTCCGTTGCTGGGCTTTGCCCACTGTGTGAGAGATGGACTACAAACATTAGTGGTAGTAGTAGTACTGTATGCGGCCAAAAATTACAATTCATTCGATCAGATCCCATTGCCGTCAACCGCAGGCAGTCCCGAATGAGGAATCTCTCACAATGTAGTAAACCCATCACAAATCGGCAGTCACTTCGAAATGTCCATCACGAACGGACGAGTATAGTTTTAACATGCTCTTTCGTAATGGCACAGATATGTGTATTATATGTAATAATATATGTACAAATTTTGGCCCATCGCAACCATGGCGAAAAACGAATGCAGTGAGAGAAACGCGGAAGAAAAAGAGATATCTGCATGGAATTCGATCCTTATCAGTTGTTGCAGACTTTTCCTTCACACAATCGATTGTTTACCATCATATATGGTTTGTTTGTGGTTTGTTGTACTGTTCGATCGCCCATTCCACAGTAGGCATATCTATTCGAGAGTGCTTCTCGAGATTTTGTGCAATCAAAGTCCAATTTGAAGGCGCTAGCGTTGTTTTAAACGGGCCGGTGACCAGTTGATGGATTCATGCACCACTCCTGGTAAACTCTTGTGTTCCCCGGTTGAACATTCAAGCACAAGACGTCACAGAATAGCATATTAGTGTAAACCTGCGGCCTGGCAGGACACCAACACTCACCAAGGTAGGAGGCACACTAATGCAGGCTTGGACCTTCGAGTCTTGTAGTTGTATAACGGAATGAAACAAATCGGATGCCCCTCTGAATGGGCAGTCACACAGAAACAGAGCGCGGAATTCGAACGGCTAACCGAGCTCGCCAGTGAGAAAGAGAGGACCGAAACAGGACACAGTCGGATGTGCGTTGGTGACTCATCAACACAGGTCAGAAGTCAAGTGGGCTCAATTATTTATTTAGTTTCGTGGGGTGGCCTTGGTCAATGGGGGATGCAAACAATCACAGAGCGAAATTTTGCGAATCATTTTTTGGCCATGTGGAAATTTTCAACCGAGCAATATTTGAAATAACGTTAACTTTAAAATATCCCGAAAAGTGTGGGTTTTGGTAGGAAAGTAACAAAAGAATTAAAATCTGCAACACCAAAATGTTAGACTGGTCACCATCTAGAACATACACCGTACCCGATCGGTCGAACGGCAAGTCTTATTTAGATAGCAGGCCACTCTTGCGAAGTCACAGTGGCAGTAGCGAACTTGTGATATTTTTAGGGAGAACTTTTTCTAGAAGAAAAGCCACTGCACCGTCAAAATTTTCGTTGTTTATCTTCGGCTTTTTATTCGCTTAGCCGGGAACACTTAATTCATGGCCGATCACCAATATTGGTAGCCGCTAGCTAGTCCCAAATTCAGGGATGCACTCGGTGGCAAGTAGTCTTGTCCCAGTCCATGGCTGGTATGGAGATCCGGTTATCACAATAGGCTTTCAAAACGAATTCAGACATGGAATGGTGGATCTTCCCATATACCTTCGACTTCTCAAAAATTCACAACATCCAATCACAGCTGCTCAAAATGAAATAACCATATGAGTCTAACAAAATGTCTACCCCCTTCCCCGAAATTTCAGTTTTTCTCTGGCCTCGGTTTTGGTTTCGAACAAACAACCCGTCCACCAACAATCGCTAATAATTGTTCGCCGTTCCCACAAAAGAATCGCTCATGAGCGGGTGTGGGACGGACACGGTGACGCCAGGAAATAAACAGTATGACTTGAATCTAAACAACAGAACTTCTAGGTCTATATCAGAAAGTGGATGCGTTTTTGCCTTACGAGTTTGTGTGTGTGTGTGTGTGTGTGTCACCACTGACGATCGGGGCAAAGTTGATTAATCTTGGTGATGTTCCGAAACGCGGTGACAGAACCGACGAGAGATTTGATGTGGCCAGTCATAATGCTGTCTCTACAAACAAGTTGATTTGGCAGATCGATATCTGAGGTCAGTTTGAGGACGAACTTTCATTGCTGCACAAGGTCGGAATATTTGGGACTGGGAGGTAAATCTACCCAGGCAAATCGATCGGTGACTGCACGTCGCCGTCTTTAAATAGGAGTAAGCTGCCCTGTACGACAATCCCACTATTATTATTATCATTATCATTATCGTTATCATTAGTTACCACTAATACTTCATCTGGGAGTTATCTTGCCCCTCTCCCGATGTACTCCGTATCTACTCCTCTAGCAATATTTTGTTGAATACCTGAAAATAAATTAGAATTTTAGAAATTATCATTAGATTATTCGTTCTGGATTTGGGTTGTCCAGTAATTATGCAGGAGGTTGAATTGATCCGCCTTAATTTCGGTTGATGATCGCTTCAGTGATGGGAGATCGACAGTCCTGAGTGTAGGCTTCATAAGGAATTACCCTACAACCGATCCGCCATCTAGTCGTTAACCTTGATGCAAAACATCGGACTCGTTCGGACCTATGGTAACCGGAGTGGGTATTCAACTTTTTTAAAGTCAAGCATATTGTCTTAGAGCAAGCTAATACGGAGATTTTTGTATTGATGAAAAAATGGGAGTGGTTCACGATGCAGTATCAATGCTTAGTTCACCATCATGGAACCATAAGAACACCGTACGCCGGTTTCATCCAGATTAGGAATCACCGGCACTATATAGCAAGCGCTCCTGAACTTGGAGTCAACACGGGATGAATGATTATGAATATGCGAACTGGCAGATCATGTTCACATTCTTCGCCGTGCATAAGCTATCTGGAAAAAAGCTATCTGGAAAAAAGCTATCTATTGCTGGATGTGGACTAAATTGAACTACACCATGTGATGAATTCCAGGAAACGGTTGAGGTTGGCTTAATGGCTAAAGAGCTCGATTCACAGTCGTTCGACCCCAGTCCAACCCTCATTTAGGGTGCCAGGGATATGCCCTGCTGATGATCTATAAAAGGGATGAAACAACCACCCAGTGCCTTTATGTTTACCCTAAGTGAAATTGCACACTATGGCTAGACCAACGGAGTGCAGATAGATTGTAGAAAGTTTATTGAGGTTTGACTAGCGAATAATCCTAGGTCAAGAAGCCAACAAATCGATAAAGTATGGTACACAACTTGCTTTTGGTTAAAACCTTATTTTTACCCAATTCTACGGCAAATTACGATAAGGAGTGCAATCGTAAATCATATCTAGCTTCTAAGTTTAAATTAAAAGTGAACAAGATGTGACCGTTGTATTTTTTTCTTTGTAGATAGTGCTTTTTGGTGTGAACTGCCTCCGGATTATCCCGTTTGGTGAAGTGTGCGTAGAACTTTCGGTTTACTTGTTCACAATCACCATACAATACTCCTATTTATAAACATGGATACAGAGTGTGAATAGTTTGAATCTCTAATCGGCCCCAATTATCCCTCACCTTAGTCCTTTGTGATTCTGTCTCGAAATTTCTTCCATTTCCGAGAGTTCACTTGCGATGTAAACCTCTCTCTCTCTCACACACACACACAATATCAGTTTCAGATGGGATTCGTGAGTTAATCAGCGCCTAACTTAGACAATTCGGCAAAGTGATCCCATTTCGGCAAATTATTTTGTAAATTTATGCACCGGATGATGGTGAAATATCGTGTATTTAGACCAATCTGTTCGAATCGGGGGAAGTAGAAATCTGGCCCGAATTCCAATTCCGATGTCAGCATTTATGTCCACTCAAGAACAGTCACGAGTGAGATGCGTCCAAATGTGTAGACTGCTTAGTGGATTCCACATCGTCATTCTCTTTATATTTCAGATGTTCACAAACGCTTTGAAAGTTGGATGACTTCTGTTGGAACTGAATAGATTTAGGATTGTATCGATTAAACGATGTATCAAGTGAAGAGTTCCTTGAAGTTGTGAAATACGAAAAAAGCGTAATCTTGAATGTTTGTGGATAGCCAAGGTCTCACTTATTTTGGGTAATCTTTCTCAATGCAGATTTGCAATCGATTGTGAAGAATGACTATCCATCTCATTTTTCTAACATGTTTCGCGTATGAATGTGGTGGAAAGAGCATGCCCTATGGCCACTAGGGCTCAATACACACGGGGTGAGGGGGAGAGACGGCAACCGTGACTCTGAAAATTGGAGTGGCATAGGTTTGGTATCGTGATCTTCTGACTGAGGGATCCCGTTTACCACTGAACTAATCGGTCTATCTGGGGCTGGAAATTCTGACATTTTTCAGGTGACAGATGCATAATCCACCTGACCACTAGCAGATCCACGGAGAGCGAAATTCACCACTGAGACATTTTGCAGGTATGATAAATTGAGACCTTTTTCCTATTTATTCCATCAATATATTCCTAATATAATCCCCGTGCTGAACGTTTTGAAGTAGAATAATCGAAAACACCGTTGACGCCGCAAAAAACGGAGAGCCTAGTCGACCCCGTAACACGAACCAATTAGAAACAGTCGTCTAACGAGGCAACAATGAGCGTATCAAATCGTTGTCCCGCAGCACAAGTTCACGTTGTCAACACACTAATAGGATAACCAGAACTGACGTAGACCGCACGACTACCCAACATGGGGGCTTCAGTTTAATTCATCACTCAGTACGGTCAGACCAACACGGCCAGATGGAGTTCTAAGAGGACGACAGCAACGGTACTCGGCATACAGTCAAGTCGGTCCGGGAATGCTCGAATAGTTAGAACATGGACCTTGCATAAGCTGGGTTTGGAGAAGAAGAACATAGACGATCGGGGAAGGTGTGGGAACTGACTTGTTACGTTGCATAATAAGTGTGTAGACCATTCGTTGCCTTCGTGATGCGATATAACTGGTATGGTTAACGAGTAGCGGATGACCAAGTGCACAAAGAATACAGATAACTTAATAGGTAAGATAAAAGCTCAGAATAGGACATTGGCTCACCGTCGATTATATTCACGATAGAGCCAAAAGTTTGAAGCCAAGGTAACTGGCGAATACAAGGTGAAAAGTAACATCACAAAAATCAGACCACTTAAACTTTCGAATCATATTTTCGCCTGAAGCTGATGCTCCTAGTGGCTCGACGGGCTCCATCCGCTAACTAAAACAACTTTTTCACCTAAAAACAACCGCTTAGACGATTCACAAGACTGCCAAGTCATTTCGCGCCTACCCATCAGTTCACACGTATTGTGCCCGCATTGAGATATAAGCAAAGCAGAAACGTGCTTATTTTGTTCCATGTTGACCCTATCAGACTGTACCCAAAAGTAACGAAAAAGCAAAGAAAACTGCTGTGAAAGAATGAGGTGAAAATCAGACTGGTTCTTTTACAGATATAAGGTACAGTAAGAAGTCTGTAAACAAGAACTATGAATGGAATGAGGGTCATTTTTTAACAACCCATAGATAGTACATTAAAGGAAGTCGTAGAAACTTGGCTGATCTAAACAACTAATAACTGAAATCAGTGACGGCAAAGTATGCCCGTTTCATCACATACTAGCAAAAACTGAGGGAAAAGATAAACAAATTGGAACAAAGATAGAGCAAGTATGGTAAATTTACTCATTTTGGTGAGTTGAGTCGTTTAGAAACGCATCACTTTCAGAAACACGACATACTCCCATTAGACCTTGAAATTAGGCTTCCGAGCAGAATTCCACACCTGAATGAACGTCATCCTAACAGCCAGGTTTCTCCGAGTTTCGCATGCACCCACGCTCGGCTGTTCCCGGCCTTACTCTACGGTTCATTCTATGTCACAGAGTGACCGAAATTGTGATCATTTTTCAGTCTCCTTTCTCTCCCCGCGGTGAGTTTGCTCACGGAAATCCGAAACTTGAGGTGGTCCGCCAAATGGACGACATTTGTACCAGTACCACGGATCGATAATCCAAGTGAGTCACTCAGAGCTGTCGCATTAAAAGAGAAGTACCGGACAATCATGGACAATAGCCGTTTGTCAGAACGAGTGAGTGTGTTAACAGCAAATCCAATGGTATGCTGATCAACAAAATCGGACCGAATTCAGGTAACTGTTATTCAACGAACTCAATTTTGAAAAAAAAACAATGGCAAAATCGGTTAGTCATGCTCAGATTCACAGTTCTCACAGGCCGCCCTATGTCTTCTTGTAATTGAATATATCGGAAAATGGACATGAAACGTTGTTTGATTGAACATTTACACGTTGAAGATAACAAAGGTAATTTGGGTTATATTCGTTAACTGGTTAGTCAAAATACAAACAAACATATATATATATATATATATTATTGTCGCTCGTCAGATATGCGTACCCGATGCTCTCTTGTGCAAATATCCACATACCTGCACACTCCGAATTGATTGATATTTCTCACCAGAATCGAATCTGTAGCAAGAGGAGTGTGCATGGAAGCTCTTCGTCAAAGAGTCCACAGAAGAACCACAACTGTGATTCGTTGATGATTGTTTGTCAGTTGGGCTGAGCCAACCTTAGAAACGAGAGCAGAATGCTCCAGAATATACGTATGTATATATAGAAGCACACTCCCGATGCTACAGATTCGATTCTGGTTATGTAATATATATATATATAATATATATATATATATATATATATATATATAA
>LUCM01000769.1:262947-279005 GCA_008360955.1 Fasciolopsis buskii | reverse complement strand
TTATATATATATATATATATATATATATATATATATATATATATATATATATATATAAATTCTACTAGGTACCCGTGGATGGACCTAACGATTGTGAACTGAGCTTAGGCAGATGGTTCCGGACAGCTCGACGTCGTTCAACTGAACGCAACTACAATTCGCATCTGATAATCGAGTTTGCTCTAAGCCGTACGCACGGATTTAGAACTTCCAGAAAATGCACCATAGTGAGTCCTCGATCATAAACTGTATGGCCTTATTTCAATCAGTCAGACCAATGTGTCTGTTGAACTGTGTCTCGGCGTGTGTGCGTTTGTGTTGGTATTTCGACTAACCAGTTAACGAATATAACATAATGACAATACGACACCAGTGTTTAAATGACAAATGGAAATCCCAGGAAAAGTTGGATACCTGTCCAATCCTCGCCAGTGTGTCACTACCGCCTTGTCCCGGTCAAAGCACGAGATCACGATGAACGTAAGCTACCTGTAAAACTTCATTAATCCTCATATACAACGCAGTCATGGAACTTAATTCTTGCATCTCCTATGCGTGCGATAGAGATTTATGATGGGGGCGTGTAAATGCGAATTTTCATGATCCTACTTCGGAGCGCGTAAATTCTAGAATCGCATACTCAGTGGCAGGAGAGGCAGTATGGACCATTTATTCTTATTTCGGAACAGGATGGGCGAAATTGTTTTCGGGTGTAAAACTGAAACACGCGCCGTTTGGATCAATCAAACGATTGCTTTAAGAGGTAGAATTTGACATTTTCTTTTATAAGTATCAGCTACCAATGACCATCACAGCGATGAAATTACGAACGCCTACACTTAATCAAATAAACGAAAATTTTTGTTCCACACAAACAAGCATGACATAAGGAAGATCGACAATAACCTGCGCTTACCTCAGTCAGCTTCTGTGAATGGAACCTCACTGACTCGCATCACAGCGATTCCCGGTGAGCAAAAATTAGACGAATCCAAAGACCGGATAAGAATCTGTATTCCATGTAAGACGACCTAAATGGGTAGACTTCAGAACACCATATTACGTGGAGTCGCACGTGCTTCGAATGCGCATACTCAGTGGCGCACTGGCGAAAATTTCAGGTGATCAGATTACGTCCAGTAGTCTACGAACAATCCACCAGCGACACGGTGACAAAATCGATAAGAACAAGTCGGTTAGATCTTTCAGAAAGCATCGGATGTTGATGCGTGGTGCAAAGGTACGTTGTCTTGCTGAACATCATGAATTTGGTCCCAAATTTGTTTGTGTTATGGGGCATTCATCTGATAGCTTGTTCCCAGATTTTGGTGTCATGAGCAGTTTGTCAATTATGACGGTGTGATTGAGTGTGTATGCCTATCTGCATTTGTTAGCAGAGCCCTCAAACACTTCTCGTTTGATAGATAGTTTCAAATTTGTGTCGCCAGTTCACGAAATTGATGTGCTGTGATTGGACAGATTTGACATTGGCCACCTGGATGATATCGAAATTGTTCATATAAGGTATTTCTTTCCTGGGTTGTAGTTGCGCGTTCGGAATATGTAGATAAATTCTCGTTTTGTGCTTAATACGGATATGGACAATAATTGACGGCGAACTGACTGACAGATTGTTGAGAACTAAGGGAATTTATTGCACAATAAGTCTCTCCAATTCCGAAGGAGTATGTGGGAATTCAAAGGAGACATTCGTTTCTTATCATCACTTGGAATCCTATACGATACTCGTTGTTGTGGCGTTAAATGATTGTCCACAGCTGCTTGCGGTTTAGATATTCTCCGTTGACTTCAAATCTTTCTTGGTTCCCACTGAAACCCCTGTCTCGAAGCTCACTGGGAAGGTTCATCAGAAATGGGGGTTGCGATCGTTCACCATTTAAGAACTTGCTAATTATGCGGGGCTGGATGAACACTGAAACTTCGACTGCACCATGATGGATGACAATTCTAAATGCATTTTAATTCGACTATCTTCATTATTGAGAGTGTTCCGATCTATGGAATAACTAATCCGGCTAGTCTTAAGTCAAGACATTCGATTTGATAACTACCACCATTTATGCTTTTCTTCCCCTCAGTTCCTCGGGAAATCCATGTTCATCGTTACAAACTGTCTAACGAAAGGTCTGAATCAATAACCATTTAAAGCTACCAGTATACGTTGCTTGAGGCTACTTGGTACAATGCCTTTCGGTACGTCCTCGTTCTTCAAAATGCCCTTTATGACAGCCAGCATCTAATGTTTATTGTAATTACTCCAACAAAAGCGGACTTATAAAAAAACTTTGTTTGAGGATTAACCCTGAAAAATTTTGTTATACTTCAGAGACCTATTTTGTTAGGCCTCGCGATAAACAGGCTGTCAATAGATCCGAGAACAAAGAATAATAGCTGAAAATTATGAACATGGGCTAAAAAGCCATGCCTTATTACCAAGTAATCACGGAGAACACTGCAGGATTCTATATGATCCAGTATTTGGTGTGAAGCTCGGTTGATTGGGTCACCAGCAAGGACTGGAATCCGTGTGTGTTCCACCAGATGAGTTACGAAGCGACGTCGAACGGTGTTCGGACGTTCCACATAGGCACCAATGCCCACCCGCCTAAAGGGGCATTTGTCGTTTGGATCAGTTCTTCATAGGCGAAACTGACGGAAACGTAATATTGCTACTGACTCATTACAAAGTAGGTAAATCCTCATGGTCAAAAATAAACGTCCCGTACAGGGCTACAAGGCAAATGTGGTGTATGATTATTGTTCCAAGATGGGTAATCGCGTACACTACAGGACTCATCGTCGTTTAACAGCCTTTTGCTATCATTTATATTAATGGTAGCATTATTTAGGGATTATGGCAAAACTATTCAGATTTGCACCTAAATATTTGGGACTGAGCAGGAACATAACTCTTCTTCATGATGTCTGACAAGCTTGCAGCAGAACATGGATCTTTTACTACGGATAGCTTGTTTAACCGAATGTTGACCGCCAAGCACGGTCGCCACTTGTGCGTTGCTCACGCACGCCCTGCTGTCACGCTCCTCTCCAAATATATTCAACCTGCTACCGCTCCCGACTGTCTTTTCCTTGTACCGGTCGAGTGTCCGGCTTGCCAGTATTGCAGTCATACGGAGCCGAGTAACAGTGACGCAACAGTAGTCACCACGGTTAAGGGCAGACAAAAGTAGTACAAGCTTACGTCTTCTGGAAGATCCTGCGCCATGAACCACATAAGTATTATCATGCTCCTGATAGGTGGACAACCTTTCAGACCTTAGTGAATAAGATCTGGAGAGGTCATTTGAATGGAAGTTCCGAACAGTTCTGACACGATTTAAAAAAATTGATATAATTTTGGAATAATTTGGGAATTGGTGATCTAGCGCAGGCGGTGACCACAAAAAACCAATAGAGTAATAGACCCCTTAGCACGAAACCGTTGGAGGCCGCATGTAGCTAAACATGTTTTGTTCTTCCGGAGCGCTTGTTTAACCGAACGTTGACCACCCAGCTCGGTTTCCATTCGCAGTTTTCTGACGCACGCTTCGCTTGCAAGCTTCTGCCGAATATGCTAAACCTCCTACTGCCCCCGACTGTCTTTTCTTCGTATCGGTTGTCAGTATTGCAGTCGTACACAGCCGAGTAAGAGTGATGTTAAGGTGGTCACAACTGTTAAGGGTGTGCAAATGTGCTACGAGATCCGCGTTAGGACAGTCGGCCTTATGAGTTGGATCGGCTCGGGCTTGGCAGTTTATAAGGCCGATTGCCCTAACGCGGA
The DNA here is from genome assembly GCA_008360955.1 of Fasciolopsis buskii. Classification (NCBI taxonomy): domain Eukaryota; kingdom Metazoa; phylum Platyhelminthes; class Trematoda; order Plagiorchiida; family Fasciolidae; genus Fasciolopsis; species Fasciolopsis buskii. The sequence continues at coordinate 275,203 of LUCM01000769.1, read as the reverse complement.
TCTCGTAGTACATTTGCTAACCCTTTACAGTTATGACTACTTGTACATCACTCTTACTCGGCAGTGTACGACTGCATTACTGACAACCAAGACACTCGACCGGTACACGGAAAAGGCAATCGGGAGCAGTAGGAGGCTGAGTGTACTTGACAAGATCGGTTAAGCGAATCGTTCGTGGGCAATGTGTGAATGGCAACCCTTTTGGGTGTTCACTGTTTGGTTAAACCAGGGTCCAGGAAGATCAAACGCATGTGCCGCCACAAGCCGTCCAGAGGAACAAAAACAAGTGTATCAAATCGTTGTCCCGCAGCACAAGTTCACGTTGTCAACACACTAATAGGATAACCAGAACTGACGTAGACCGCACGACTACCCAACATGGGGGCTTCAGTTTAATTCATCACTCAGTACGGTCAGACCAACACGGCCAGATGGAGTTCTAAGAGGACGACAGCAACGGTACTCGGCATACAGTCAAGTCGGTCCGGGAATGCTCGAATAGTTAGAACATGGACCTTGCATAAGCTGGGTTTGGAGAAGAAGAACATAGACGATCGGGGAAGGTGTGGGAACTGTGACTTGTTACGTTGCATAATAATTGTGTAGACCACCTGCTTGCTCCTTGATAGGGTGAAACGTGCCCAGTTGTTTATTCTTATACCATGTTGGAAATGGCATATTTGTTAATGTTCATCGATTAATTGCGGCTGAGTATTTTTGGCAACCGCAGTCATTTCTGCTTCAGCATTATTATACCGCTTGCCGAAATTCATTCTGTCCCGGTGAACCACGTTATCGATTTGTAGACCCGATTTCCTCAACGCAAACCCTGCACTTCTTTTGTCTGCCCTTAACCGTGGTGACTACTGCTACGTCATTGTTACTCGGCTCCGTATGACTGCAATACTGGCAAGCCTGACACTCGACCGGTACAAGGAAAAGACAGTCGGGAGCGGTAGCAGGTTGAGTATATTTGGAGAGGAGCGTGACAGCAGGGCGTGCGTGAGCAACGCACAAGTGGCGACCGTGCTTGGCGGTCAACATTCGGTTAAACAAGCTATCCGTAGTAAAAGATCCATGTTCCGCTGCAGGGGCCTCCTCCTAGCGCACCGTCGGTGAAGTGCCTCGGTTGGAAGCATACAACAAGTTCAGGAGATTGACCGTTGTTTTGGGCCTTTTCATTCATTGCCAATGGGAATACATTCAGTTCTTGTGGTGGTTCCGTTTGTGTTAGTTGTTTGGAGCTAACCCTGTGCCGGGCACCCGAGCTGAAAGCACCACTAGTACGTAAACGCAGGAGGTGTTATCCCTCGGCGTAACGGCTCCCGCATACCGCTGCAGCCAGGCTTCCCGCCCGATGTGCGCCGGTCATAGCGGTGGATCTAATCGCGGCTCCCACGGGTCTCACCTTCGTCCAGAAACTTCGCCACGATGGGTTGGATTTGAGTGTCTGACCTCGGGTTCTCCTCGTCCTCTGGTGCGTGCATTATGTCCACCATGGGGTCGATGATTACCATACCTTGGAACCGCCTCGGCCCTAGGAGTCTTCTGATATACGGTGAGACAAAGAAAAACTGGTGAAAACAGTGCTTGTAAACGCCGGTGCATGTTCGACTTGGTGGCTGTCGTTGTCGGTGACATAGGGCGACACATCTATGGGAGCATACATTATCGCAACATACATGCTATCCTATCAAGCACAACTATGTACTTACGGCGGGAATCTGTTCAGCCATCCAATATAAAAGTAGTAACAAAATCAAAGAAAAGAACGGGTTGCTTTAGCCTGCGGCTGCTGCAGCTGCTTCGCACATCCGTTAACCCTGGCGCGATTGCTGGTGCTGTGGCTTCGGCGGCACTGGTATTGGCTTTACTCGACCAGGATGGGAGGAATCAAGAGATGAGAGGAGTTTGCCGTCTGACCAGCCTTTCATAGTGGCAGGTTTGATGTGATCGATAGACACCGTGTCGCGTCTGCCGGCAATGTCCAAAATGAACGTTTTAGGACTGCGTCTTAATACGAGAAACTGACCGGTATACGGTAGTTGCAGTGGTGGTCGGGCACCATCAACACGCACGAAACGTGAGTTGAAGAACTCAAAGCTGCTGGAATATAGCCGTTGGTCGTTGGTCTCAAGGTGGATTGGCATGAAGCGTTTGCATGTGTTGTGCGGTGCATTTTGCATAGTCACCGTATTTAAAACGCGTGGGCCTTGATTGGTACAACAGTTCCCTGGGGAGACGGAGAGTGCAACCAGACACAAACTCGTTTAGTGTGGTGCGCATTTCTTCCTTAACGGAACTACGAAAATTTAAAAGAGTTAACGGTAGTACTTCGCTCCAAAGCCGATTGGCCCCGGGACTGGCGGAGCAGTTTTTAGCTGCCGGTGAGTTCTTTCCACCAGACCAATGGCTTGCGGATGGTGGTCGGTTGTTCTAACATGCTTGCACCCAGGTGTTTTAATTATATTTGAAAACACACCGTCAAAATTTGAGCCATGGTCGGTGGTTACTATATCGGGGCAACCAAATATGCTTACCCGACCTGCCAAGAAGGCTTTCCCGGCCTCTTCTGATATAGGGCAGAGAACTGTTATGGCTCGTGGCCAGCAAGTGAAGCAGTCTACACCGGTGAGTGTGCATGCGTTGCCGTGAGGAGGCGGGAAAGGTCTACGAGATCAACGTGTACGTGGTGAAAACGTGTCTCGGGTTCGGGGAAAGTAGCTAGAGGAACTTTCATATGTCGAAGGAATTTCGGTCTCTGGCACTAGAGGCAGGCGCGGGGCCGCCGGCGCATGTCACTGTTAACGTTGAACTACACGAAACGTTGGGTCACTAACCTAACCAAAGTACCCACACCCAGATGGGTGATGTTTTAACGCATAAATGTAGTGCATCAGTAAGTTGCTGATACCACTGGCCTTGGACGACTTTGCGCTAGATAGCAAAGGATTGTATTCTGCGATGCTGTGATGGTTACGACGGCTAAGTTTAAGAAATTGCATCAGCGACGGAGCCATTTGCACCATAAATGTTGTGTGTCCACAGAGAACTGTGAAAAATTCTAAGTGGCTGATCTCGCGTGACCAATACCGGTCAGAGCCTGAATGCAACGTGTACACCCGCGGTTTTTGATCTACGAACATTTTTAATGCGTACCTGAAGTGTTGGACAGTTAGGTAGAAGGCAAAGAACTCCCTACCAAAAGTGCCATAGCTAGACTGTACCGGCTGCAGCCGCTTGGAAAAGAATGCTAAAGGCTTTCAAGAACCGTCGGTGTGCTGCTGGGGTACAGTTCCGTCTGCAGCGTTTGAGGCGCCGGTTATCAGAAATATGGGTGCTTCAAGGTCGGGATGTGTGGGCAGCGCTATTCTGGTGATGGCATCCTTGACAGAAATGAACGCTTGCCCCGGAGAATGCGAACTTACGCTTAACTCCTCGTAACAGATCTGCAAAGGGGTAATTGTTTCTGCACAATTAGGAATAAAACGCCGATAGATGTCAACTAGGCCGACAAATTGCCGTAACTGTCGATACGAATGAGGCTCTGGGTAGTCTTGAATTGCGGTGACCTTATCTGGCCAGGGAGCTATACCCGAGGAGGAGCCGATATGCTCTGAGAATGTGATACTTAGTTTGCCAAGCTCACACTCTGAAGGGTTGATGGTTGCGCCATGTTTGTTGAGGCGATCGAACGGAGCACGCAGGTGAGCGGAGTGTTGCTCCTCTGGGTGGCCGGCTATTAGGATATCATCTAGGTACACATAAATATTCTCTAGCCCGCGTGTGACCTCGTGCAAAAAACTTTGGAAGGTTTGAGCCGCACTGCTGAGCCCGAGGGGCAAACTCACTTACTCGAACAGTCCGAAAGGTGTGGCCATCGCCATTTTTGGAATGCCTATCTCTTCTACGGGGATCTGATTGTATGCTCGAGCTAGGTCTATGCGGCTGAAGATCTTGCAACCGGACAGCGACGAAGTGAGTTTCTATATGTGGGGATTGGGGTACCTATCGGGAATGGTGACGCTGTTCAGTGCCCTGTAGTTCCCACTTGGTCGTCAGTCCTAATTGAGCTTAGGATTCATGTGAAACGGAGTGTCCCAAGGACTAATGGAAGGTCGGATGGTGCCCAACCCAAACATTAGTTAGAATCCCGCCTTGGCTAGACGCAATTTGTCATGAGCTAGGTGACAAGGCTGACTAAATGTCGAGGGTCCTGTGGTCCCTATACGGTGGGTTACCTTAGAAGTGACGGCGTCATGTGCACCGGCGTGTCGCAGTTTGCCCGGGTAGTCGCGAAATAGCCCGTCGTATGGCTGTTGGGCTGATGGTTTAGCGTACTGCAGTGTGATTTGGTTGACGACGGCGTACTAGCCGGTGACAGTCAGCGACGTCTGACGGCCTGCTATTTTCTCGTGCAGAGCGTCGACTAGTAGGTCGAAGTGCTGGAGGAAGTCTATCCCGATAAATGAGCATGGGACGCCGCGGATCACGAACGCCCAACGAAGTTTTTCTCCTGTCCCGGATCGGGGGTGGGGGAAAGATGTCCGTACGTGTGGATATCATTACCGTTCGCAGCCCGTAGCGTTTCCACCTGTGCAGCGATTAATTACACGGGTCGCGGGGGATTATGGTAACCTCGGCACCTGCATCCACCAGGAATAGCCTGTAAGTCGTCAAGTCTTCGACGTTAAGTAGGCGACAATTGGTAGCTAGCCCGGTATCGTGTGCCGCGACAACGAACCGGGAAAGCAATTTTCCCGTTTCTAGCCCAGAAACGTGCAGTCAGAGGTTACACCTTTTTGCTAAGCTCCCAAAGCGGTTATGGTACTTACAGCAGCCTTCCGCCGATAAACAGGAAGGGTCGCTTGGGATAGAGGCTACCGCACCAACCGCGACGCGGGCTGAACCGATCTCGTCGCCGATCTCTATCGACCGTGAGCCGTTGTAGCGATGCGGCGATCCTTGTCAGAATAGTTGTTGATTCGCCCTGTGAAGAGGAGGATGCGGCTCTGGGGGTTGAGAAACTTTTATCCTCTGAGAAATTCAAGCTGTAGCGCGAAATATCCTCAGCGAAGTAGGCTCTCCTCTAGTGAATACTTACGGGCAGTACTAGGCAAAAGAGTTAGATGTGGTGGGACTAGTTGAAGCCACAGCTTTCTTGGCATAGGTACGTCGCCGAACGTCACGTCACTAAGACGCTGCATTTCCCGCAATAGTTCAGAGGGCTTTTGTTTCCCAGCTCGATCCCTCGAAGAATTTATCGGGCGCGTTGATCTTCCGTAGGGGCAGTCCGAGATACAACCGCCTCTTTCAACGCGTCGTAACTACGCGAAGATACGGTGATGTCCCTGACCTGAAGGGTTACATCCGGAGGAAGACGGCCAGCGACCCATCTAAAGCGGCTGGCGTCGCTGGTTATTTTATAGTTCTCGAACTCCAACTAAACTAAACCAAACCAGATTTGATGATCAGACCCCATGAACGATGGTGTGGGGAGAGTCATGGAACCTATGGTTGAGGCTGAAGACGGTTTTCGCTCTATAAACATGGCACCGTATACTTAAAAACGAAAAAGGTACCGAGAAAAAACATGCGAAAAATACCGATAGAAAAATGCAACCAGTAAGAATCAACACTTAAAAGCAATTTGCAAACACGATAAAAATCAACGGTGCTACTTGCCCCTGAAAAAGAGCATATCGAGCGCCAGCAGAATAAATAGGTATTCACGTGACCAGCTAATCAAGTGGGGCTCAAAAATTTGTAGAACGGATTTTCCCACCGTGATTCTCACATTACGTTTGCTCGTCCCTAACCTTTAGAACAACTTGTGCGTCACTCTTACTCGGCTCAGTACGATTGGAATACTGACAACCCTGACACTCTACCGGTACAATGAGAAGACAGTCGGACGTGATGGGGGTTTGAGTGGATGGATTCGAGTGAGTTTTGGACGGTGCATGCTTATCACTGTTCGGGAAAGATGATTTGCGATCCACCAGGCGTTAACTTGATGTTTTGTGAAATTAGCCCACAGAAATGATTGATGAAATGTTTCTCCCTAAAAGCAATTCAATTGAGGTGTTTGGAGTTAGTGCTGTTCAGTACAGTGCTGTTATACCCCCTTTTCTGAATCGGTATCTCATCCAAACTCAGAATGCATGAAGCGGGAAAGTCAAGCATCCTGCCGAAAGGTCCTGAAACTTAACTGGAATTGGAACAAGATTCACTGGTTAATTTTAAGATAGACAGCCTAAGAGGGTCAGTGTTAAGCTTGCACTTCAGTCGTTTCAGTAATCGTTTGTTGGGCACATAATGGAAACCTGGACTGGTAATCACCTCCCGTGGTAAGGGCAAGATGAATGCATACTCTGTTTCTCCTTGAAGAAAAGATCCAGCCACTGTGAGTTCCCAAAACTACCGGTAGCATGGCAGCACTCGCTAAACCGGATGCCAGCTCCTGTGCGTACCGTCGGAAAAGTTTTGAGTGTTACGTATGACTTTTGTTCACCTATTTCCTGCACAACTTAGCCAAACTTGAGGTTTAGTATACGGCTGGGAGAGTATTCGACGACACCAGCCGATATGCCAGGAGATGGCCACCAGGTATGGGTACTAGAACCCCTATATTTCTTCAAGTTCACTGCCCACTTACCACGGAAAACGTGCAGTCGATGGGGTCTTTCGCTGGGGATTACGAAGGAGTAGGTATAGATATGAGAGAAGACATCAGGAAAGCCCAGTCCTAGTTACCGGGCAGGACCCTCCACCAAACCTGGCTAAGAATCAGAGGATGATTTTAGGAGAGAACCAGGGTGGTAAAATTGACGATAATGTGCAATTTTTCTGCTAGAAACCGAGGTGTAACTAGAGAACACCTCTAAACCCTGTAAACTGCGTACGCTTGGGATTCAGCGATGTTAGGGTGGGATTAGCTTAACAATAGGTTGCATAGAACGTGAAGTGCTTTGGCTTCCTTACGTGAAAACCATAATAATTCACTTCGAATGTTTTATTCTGCAGATTTTGCCATACTTACAAAAGAATAAGATTTACTTAGAAACGGTTCTGAGGCTGGCGCAATATCTAAACTCTCGGTTGGTAGCTGGAATTTGTTTGGGCCACAGGAACTAGTTTCTCCACCGTGGAATTGACTACCAGAGCATCTGGTTAACGGCAATAATGTTAACGGATTTAAAGAGGCCCTGGATGCCGGCTGAGCTGCGGCTTACCCACAACAGAAACAGAAAACTGTTGGATCTGATAGGTAGAAACATTCAAAGTTGGAATCTACGGATGCCGGCCGACAAGACACCCAATGGATTCTTGACGAGTTGGAAGCCAAATTTTCATCATGTCAACGCCGAACCAAAGTAAACGTGAATTAGCCTGCTTTTCGAACTTCTGAGTGCACCTGCTGCGACAGCGCTTTTGTTGAGAAGATGCATTAACCTTGGTTATCTCACCAAACAATGTGGTGCTTTAAGACCAAGTCACAGAACGTGCGAATTGCAACTTGGGCCGGAAAAGCATAATGAGATCTCTATTCTGACCAAAGCAGCAGTTGAAACAAGTGTCCTGATTCTATTGCGACTGGTGCTGAAACTAATGCCCCCATATTCGCTACTGCCTAACCGTAGCTGACAAAAAACCATCTTTCAGGGATGGCCAGACAGATCTTTGGCATGCATTGTTAAGAAGGGGAACAAGTGTAGGGATATGGAGCGGCCATCCTCACCCGTGAACGGGTCCGCCATGAAGAGTTACAGATCACGTATACCAGGAATGGCAAAGCATGCTCTTTTAAACTACGAATTCCGTCGGGGATTCAAAATAACTTGCGTTCTAAGGGTCCAAGATGCTGATATGAAAGAGGATGCTTTGCTCCTAAATGCTCTGACAAATGTGGCTAAAGACGCCAACAAGTTCCTGGTCGCAGGAGACTTCCATGTAACACGCACAGACTGAGCTTTTCGTAAATGCTGTGTCGGTGGGTGGAACAAGGCTTCCCTGAATAGTTGCATTTCAATACATTACATCAGCTTACTAGAGAGGATAACAGTTATAGAACTAGTCATCAGCCAGTACTGATCGGAACTACCATCACAGGTCAGATAATTGAATTCGCCGGATTCTAGTGTCTATCCCTTTCGGGCAAGAGTGATCCCTCAGCTGCTAAAATCAGTCTGTGCTTGCGGAAACCTGAAGTTGCATCGAAATGGGCAGGGAGTTTAAGTAATAAAGGCATGTCAATGGTCAGTAAAGGGGCAGCGCGGTTAACTTAGTATGCGGCAAATTTGGCGGAGTTGGCGGAGTGACAGAGAACAATCAGGGAATCTCTGCAAGTATTACGGAATGAATTTAACCCCTTGAGATATATGAATCACAAATAAAGACTCCCTGGAAGAGGGCTTCATGGCCAGTACTTATAGGCGGGAAGATAAATGTTGGATAGCATAAACAATATGCAGAAACTGGATCCAGTATGTAAAACTTGGGAACGGTGGAGTGAAGCTGATCCGGATTATAGAATGTGGATATGAGATTAGGCTGGTACGATCTGCCAAGGGACCATTAAAGAACTATTATGCCCCCGTGCAAACAAAAAGCCCACTTAGATTTGGCATCGCTCCGTTGTCGGGTCCAGGGCCAGGACGTCAGGGATAAACAAAATAAAGCAGATTTGCTGGCCAAGTACGTCTATTGGGTGTGCCCTCGGAGCCAACGGGATGGGTACATCACCCCTGGCGGATGGGAACTAGTTGATAACGGAGGGAGATAAGCGCAGGCAACTGAAAGATCCGAAAAAACGAGTCTTTATGAAGTAATTCACCACGTGATGTCATCGCTCAACTCGCCGAAAAGAAACCATGGAAGCGCTTGCACTGTACAGCTGTTTCATCCTTGTTAGGAATCATGATTAGTGCATATGGACCACGGCCGAACTGGGACACGCGAACCCGGGACGAACGATTCTGAGTCGAACGCCTCAGCCGTTATGCTGGCCCAGATGATATATACCCGGCCATTATCAGGCTATTATCAGGTATTACCACTGCCTCGGTGTGCAGATTATTCCATGCCAGCAAAGAACGAGGGAAAGTACCAGAGACTTGGAGTGGTTCAGCGTTTGTAGCTATACATAAGAGAGGCCCGAAATCCACCATGGGAAGCTTCAGACTAGTAATTCTCACCAGCATACTATGCTAGGTGATGGAGAATTTACGCCGCCCCCACATTTACAAATACTAAGCCGAGCACACATTGATCCACCAAGCTCAGCAGTGCTTCGTAAAATTAATCTTGTTTAACCAATGCCTTCAAATCGGTTGAATATTTCATGAAGTTAGGTGGGCTGAAGTATACTTTGCTGACTTCATCAAGGCATTTGATTCACTGAATAATGTTAGGGTCGCCTGGTATCCGAGTTAGGGTAGACCAGTGGGTAAAGGCCTCTCTTGCCAGGAAGGCATTTCGCGTCATGATAAAGCTAGAAGCTCAGCTAAGTTTGAGCTTACAAGTGGTGTTCCGCAAGGATATCTGTTAGCGAGGGTGTTATTCCTCCTTTTTGAATATGATATCAAGCATTTTATCGCTGACGATGCGAATATGGTGGTGCCCGCGGGCAGAGAAGATATCAGCAGCTATATGGGGGTTGTATAGACTGGGTTTGCATGTGCAGCCTGGCCTTAAATGACAGAAAAATGGTGGTTTATCCGGAAGCACCGACAGCCTCGCAGACCCACGTGGTCTGGGGCTGTTTGCTGTGGACGCCATCAGTACGTGGAAAGACCGAGGTTAACTAAGAAACCGGGCTTTTTATGAACGAACCGGTGTGCTGTGGCAGCTCAAAGGTCAGAGGGGAACTGTTAAGGTTAAAGTCATCCCTGTTCCAGCGTCAATCGGGGTGTTCTTATTCTTCCACTAGGCCATTTTAAGACCTCACCCGGAACATTTCCTGAGGGCCTAGTGTCCCTTCTGCGAAAACTACTCCACTTCTCTTCAATGGGTGCAGCAGATAAACACGAGAATTGTTAAGGGACGGGGCGGAAGTTCATGCAGTCAACGCAGTACGACCTAGATTCAATCACGTTCGAAAGAGGGAGGTCATTGGAAACATTTAAGCCCGTAACCGGTTTATCTACTTTTCGTCCGGAAGGCTTTGTTCAGCAAACAGTGGGCTTTCGCACAGCTGGCTATCAGATAAATCTTGCTTAAAAATGACCTGTGGTGTTGGTTAGATGGTAGTTCTTTGGCAATAGGGTCGTAAAAACATGGAACCGACTGCTTTAGGATTAGTGAGCATGCAGTTCGTGGTTTCCCTTAAGTAGCTTTTGGATCGAAACTGGGATGTGACGGGTCTTGAGGTAAGGGCTCAAAGAGCAAGGTGTCGTGGGCATTGCTTTGTTTTTCTGCATCCCTGATTCGAACTCAGAGACCTTACGACTCCTAATATATCTGCCTATCTGGGTGAGATGAGGTACTCTGTTATGTTTCCTTTAGGGAGGCCCACTGAAATGGAAACTGAAGAGTTGGAGGCCAACCCGGGGTGTTCAACAGCAAAGTATTTCTGGACACTACAAGTGCGTGGGCTGAAACTAGTCTTTTGGAAACTGGATTGAATTGATCGTGACTGAGCAGAACTGGGTTGCACGCCCTCAAGGTTATGGGCTGTGTTTCGGACGCTTGCGCTACAATTACCATGTGCAACAAGCAGTTTCAGCCGCGGTGTTTAGTCTTGCAAGCACTGATGCTGGTTAGTATGCTTACTGGGATTCGGATCGCTCAGATTTTCCTTTTTTGTTTTCCATAGCAGATTATGACGTGGGCACTGTCCTGCTGTCGGCATAATATTTCTGGCACCCCCGGCGGGACCGATTGGTGAGGGAGGCCTTGGTTAGTAACAGGGTATTGCAGGGTAAATTTTGTGTTCACTTGCAATATCCTGTTGTGGTTGTATTGCGGATGCATTTTGTGGTTGTATTGCGGGTGCATTTTGTGGTTGTATTGCGGGTGCATTTTGTGGTCACTATTTAAGATGTACTCGGAACTGTGGATGAAGTACGAAACAGTAGTGTGAGCTGTGTTATTTCGTCGGGTGGAGCAATATAAGATACAAGGTTTAATCTGCCATACTTGAGCAGGTTGTAAGTGCTAATGCTGGCCTGGTCTTCGGCTCTGACGGATCTTCCTTTTTTGTATTCCATAGCAGATTGTCCCAGTTGTGAACTCCATCGAAGGACTGTCCCGCGGTCGTTAAATGCAGTCGATCTACAAACGGACGGCAATTTTCAACAGACCAGGGCACTTCTAGCAAACGGCAAGCTCAGTAGTAGGAATAACTACGAGGGAGCGAATGAGAAACGTATTTTGTCATGGGGCACGACGGCGAAAATGTGTAAGTGTAGGCAACGTGGAGGGGAGTGGAAGATGGTATTGAAGCAGCACCGGTAGGGGAATCCACACGTCAGTTAAGTCATTCTGTAGCTCTGGACACACCAACTAGTTCTTGAGATGTTTTCTTCGAATTCTGGATTCTTCTCATCATCGATCGAACGTACAATGATCCTAGTGCTCCCCAGTCGTGAGCGGCAACCAAACAGCAGAGCAGAAAAATTCTAATTTAACGAATGTTTGAAAAATTGCTTCTTCTTGTTTGTGTATTACACCGCATGGACCCCAAAAATTGTCGCAATCGAGAGATTCTAGCCCGAAAGAAACGAATACCCGCCCTGGAAGAGCCTTTCAATTCAAGCGTGAAAACCAAGAAAGCAATCATCATCGTTCAGCGTTAAACAGCAAGGCAAGCCTCACTGACTGCTGCCGTTCCCCAGAGTTACACGTTTCGATAAAAAGAGTGAATATCGAAGGGGAACAGGGAGTGGACCTACACAGATGGGAAAAGATAAGATGCTGCCGCAGCCAACACACGAAACACAGTCTAACTGTACAAACGCACTCTTTCAATCATTCTGATTCGATAGAAAATGACATTTTTCACGATTCACTGCCATATCCTTCAGTGTCTCCAGCCAGCTAATTTACCAGATTTTCGGACTCCAACCACGAAGACGTGAGACATCTACTTTATCTAAGGTTGCTGTACATTTTCTCATCTGTTGTCCTCCACATGGCTTCTTCCATTCCTTAGGAGGAACATAAAGTAGGGCACGATATGGTAGACGAGTGTTCGTCACGTGCAACACGTGACCCAACCTGCGTAGTCTATTAAGTTTCATGCGCTGAAGAAGCT